>ML379695.1:115770-244081 GCA_005239525.1 Nicotiana knightiana | reverse complement strand
TCGGATGTTAATTGTGGTGGCGTCACCCCACTTGCAATATAATTTACATAATCTGCATACCATAGGACTTCACCTGAGGTGACTTCTAATAACTGCTCATCGGGGAATGTTTCTTTGATTGACCCTTCTTCCGCTACATGCCTCCGATTTTCAAGTCTGGATAAGTGATCGATTACTTGATTTTCTGTCCCTTTTCGATCTCGGATCTCTAAGTCAAATTCTTGCAGGAGGAGGACCCAACGAATAAGTCTCGGCTTGGCATCTTTCTTTTCAGACAAGTATCGGATAGTTGAATGATCTGTGTAGACTATGACCTCGGTCCCCACTAGATAAGATCTGAACTTGTCAAACGCCCACACCACTGCAATCAACTCTTTTTCAGTAATTGTATAGTTCATCTGGGCTGGATTCATAGTTTTGCTCACATAGTAAATAGAGTGAAATATTTTATTTCTCCTTTTCCCCAAAACAGCTCCGATTGCTATATCACTTGCATCGCACATCAACTCAAATGGATGCTCCCAATCCGGGGCAACAATGATTGGTGCAGTCACCAACCTTCCCTTCAGCTCCTCAAATGCTTTTAAACAGGCATCATCAAACTTGAAGAAGAAATCTTTCTCTAAAAACTTGCACAAAGGAGAAGAAATTTTCGAAAAGTCCTTAATGAAATGACGATAAAAACCTGCATGGCCCAAGAAACTGCGAATTCTTTTGACGGAAGTTGGTGGAGGCAATTTTTCAATCGCTTCCACCTTTGCTTTATCCACATGCAACCCATTTTTGGACACCTTGTGCCCCAGGACTATACCTTCACGTACCATGAAATTGCACTTTTCCCAATTTAGTACAAGGTTTGTCTCTTCGCACCTGGCAAGCACCTTATCAAGATTCGTTAAGCAATTATCAAAAGAACATCCAAACACAGAAAAATCATCCATGAATACTTCTACAAATCTTTCGACCATGTCAGTAAAAATAGCCATCATACATCTTTGAAAAGTCGCAGGTGCATTACATAGACCAAAGGGCATTCTCTTGAACGCATACGTGCCATAGGGGCACGTAAATGTGGTTTTCTCTTGGTCCTCTGGGGCTATAGCAATCTGATTATACCCCGAATAACCATCCAGGAAACAGTAGTATTCCCGGCCAGCTAATCTATCAAGCATTTGGTCAATAAAGGGGAGGGGAAAATGGTCTTTCCGGGTGGCATTGTTCAGTTTTCTATAATCTATGCAAATTCTCCACCCAGTGACAATTCTTGTAGGAATTAAGTCATTATTTTCATTAACTACCACATTCATCCCCCCTTTCTTAGGTACACATTGAACGGGACTTACCCATTTGCTATCCGAGATTGGAAATACAATACCTGCATCGAGCCACTTAATCACTTCTTTTCTTACCACCTCTTTCATGATTGGATTTAGTCGGCGTTGTTGCTCTACACTTGGCTTGTGTCTTTCCTCCATGAGGATTTTATGCATGCAGAAAGCTGGATTGATGCCTTTAATGTTAGACATTGTCCATCCAATTGCTCTCTTGTGCTCACGTAGCACTCTCAACAGCTCTTCTTCCTGCAATTTGGACAAGTCAGAAGAAACAATAACAGGAAAAGTGTCAGAATTACCTAAATAAGCATATTGCAGGTGAGGGGGTAGAGGTTTAAGTTCCAATTTTGGAGCTTCTTCCATTGACGGCTTTGGCGAAGGCCCAATTGGCCTATTAAGAGGCTCAAATGGGTGTGTTCCCTGCATGTAAGCACAGGATGCATCTAGGATTTGCATCATCTCCTCAACATCATCATCGATCATCAAGCTATTGAACAACATGAGTGCTTTTTCTAGAGAGTCGTCTAGATAAACACTTGTGTCAAGAAGTTGCTCATCCACGTCTACAACAGATATCATAGAAAGCTCCTCATAGTGGCGGGGAAGTTGGATTGCTTTGTAGACATTAAAGACTGCTTCCTCGTTATCCACCCTCATAATCATCTTTCCCTCTCTCACTTTAATTATTGCATCACCAGTAGCCAACAGAGGTCGTCCCAATATGATTGGAACCTGTTCATCAGCCTCAAAATCTAGAATAATGAAGTCAGCTGGGAAGATGAATTTCCCAATTTGCAGCAGCACATCTTCAATCACTCCTTCAGGGTAGGCTATGGACCTATCAGCTAATTGCAACATCACAGTGGTGGGTTTAGGAGTTCCCAGACCCAATTGCTTGAACAGGGACAAGGGCATAAGATTTATGCTCTCCCCTAAATCACAAAGAGCACGACCTACGTCAATATTACCAATTTGCACAGGGATGGTGAAGCTGCCAGGATCCTTAAGCTTTTGAGGAAGCTTGTTTTGGACCCTTGAAGTACACTCCTCAGTAAGTGCAACTGTCTCGAACTCAGTTAATTTCCTCTTGTGAGCCACTATATCTTTTATGTACTTAGCATACTTTGGAATTTCACGAAGTACATCCACCAATGGAATATTTAATTGAACCTGACTCAACATAGAGAGAAATTTTTGGAACATGCGATCATCATTCTTTTTCTGCAATCTCTGGGGGGAAAGGCGGTGGTGATCTTTCAGTTTCCACTGGCTCTGCATCTGCATTATTTTTCTCTGACTCGTGTATCGCCTTAGGGATCAGTTCCCCCTCAAGTATAGGCTTGTTCTTTTTCTTCTTTGGCACTTCCTCCAGTTCCCTCCCGTTTCTGAGTGTGACAGCATTAACTTAAGGGTTTTTCTCTGTATCACTGGGCAGAGCACCTGCAGGTCTAGAATTTTTATTTGCTGCTAACTGTCCTATTGGCCTCTCAAGATGTCTGAAATCCATCCTAAGCTATTGATTGTCAAGCAACAACTTCTTTAACAAGTCATCCGTGCTCTCTTCTGTTTGTTGGGGTGGCTTCTGGGGCTGATTGAAATTTCCTTGGGGCCTATATTGATTCTGATTCTTTTGATTTTCGCCCCATGAGAAGTTTGGGTGATTCCTCCAATTTGGATTATAAGTGTTCCCATATTGTGCATGTTGATTCATTGAGCCTCTATTTTGTTGCCCCACATAATATATAGATTCGGGATTCGTTGGGCACATGTCGCTCATATGACTATCACCACATAGTTCACAGCAAATAGACATCTGTTTTGCATGCTGCATCTGTTGTGTTTGTTGCATTGACATTCTGTTCATCTGATTTGCCAACTTTGCAATATCTGCTCTCATGGATGAGAGGTCATCGAGCTCGATCAACCCAGCTGCTTTCTGTTTAATTGCTCTTCTTGCGTCACCATCTCCTTGCCAATTATGATCATTAGCAGTGAAATTATTTAGCAAGAGTTGAATCTCACTATATGGTCTGGCCATGCAACTGCCCCCACAAGCTGAATCAAGAATCATTTTTGATGTCTCGTCTAGCCCATCAACAAAAGTGTGCCCCAATACCTCATCAGTCTGACAATGATGCTACTCAGAGACTGCCCCCACAAGCTGAATCAAGAATCATTTTTGATGTCTCGTCTAGCCCATCAACAAAAGTGTGCCCCAATACCTCATCAGTCTGACAATGATGCTGGCAGTCTCTGAGTAGCTTCTTGTATCTTTCCCAAGCTTGACGAAGCGTCTCACCATCCCGTTGTTGGAAACCAAGAATTTGGCTTCTCAGTGATTTTGTCTTCTTAGTAGGAAAAAACTTGATTAAGAATTTCCTTGCCAAATCATCGCAAGTGCGGATTGAGTTCGCAGGCTCCTTTTGCAACCATTCCTTAGCTTCCCCCATCAAGGAAAAAGGAAATAGTGTCAGCCTGACATAGTCCTTGGAAACATTAGGATAGTTGTAGGTGTCCGTAATTTCCAAGAAATTCTGAATATGCCTCTGCGGGTCTTCATGAGATAGACCCACATATTTCCCTGTGGACTGAATCAGCTGTACCATGTACTGTTTGAGTTCAAAATGCCCTGTGATATCAGGCTTCACAATAGCCAGAGTCATATTAGCAAGATTGGGCCTTGCGACTTCTATCACCGGACGTTCTTCGTTGCCTGCCATCTCTATTGGCTGTGGTTGAACTACAATGTCCAACTCTCTTTCTATTCTTGTTCTAGTTTCGACTTCCTTCCTCACCCTATGAAGTGTTCATTCAATTTCTGTATCAAAAGGAAGGAGGTTGTTTGCGCTTATACCCCTCCGCATTCAAGAGAAGAGCCTGCGTTAACACAAACAAGGCAAACGAAAAAGTAAAACTTGCACCAATAAGTAATAAAAGCTTAACTCAGTGAAGTAGCTAATTTCTAAGTCCCCGACAACGGCGCCAAAACTTGTTGCGGCCAAACACACTCACGCAAGTATACGTGGCCATCAAGTAATAGAGTAGTGAGTAGAGTATCGTTCCCACGAAGACTTATGATTAACTTTTGACTGATTCAACTCAATTAACTTATCGATTCAAGAGATTTATCACAAAAGATATAATTAACTAAGTTACTACCTAAAATACCAATTAATGAATTAACTAGGAAATCAACCAACACAAATAATAATTTCGACTAACAATCAATAGGAGAAGATATTCCAGGGTCACGGGCTAGCTAACAATCATGTTATATTCTTGGCTTAAAATAACTAATTGATTTATCTGGATTGTTGATTGACAGGGTTGATATTACTCATAAGAATCTGTCGAGTTCTTACTCGCCTATTCAAGTTAACTTAACGCCTATATGTCTATGGAATTAAGACTAACAAGAATGCATTTACAATTCCTGTATTTCAACCAAGCAAGGCAAATAGGTATATGTCTATCCTAATTGCGAATTCATTCCCCGATGCCCAGGTTCTACACGAACACACTCTATTTAATTTTTTATGCAATCTAGAATTCCCACTTTCGAGTTCAACTCTAGATTCGTAGATAGTATTTCACTGCTAGCTACTCAGTAAAATAATTAAAAGCAGAATTAAATAAACAACCCAATATGATAAAATCAACTTCGTCAAATTAAACTTCAAACATCAACATTCATGTATTACCCATAACCCTAGAACAATAAGGTTCTTAGCCACTCATTTTCATACAATAATCAAATAATTCCCAAGAATGCATAAAAATCAATAAAAGAAGGAAAAATAAGAACTCAAGATGAATGCCGTGGTTTTCAAGCTTTGTTGTGGCTTTTTTTTTTCTCTTCCCCATATGTTAGATGACCTAAAAGAGGTGTTTTTGTACAAAAGTCGTGGGCCAAAGTTCTCCTATTCCTAATCCAACTCAGCTTCAGGGATTGATGCTGGGGTGGATGCTTCGCATCCACCTCGTTCTCCACTTCTCAGCTTCGGATGCTATGGTGGATGCTTCGCATCCACCCTTCGTTCCTCAATCTCAGCTGTGCCCAGGTGCGGATGCTAAGGCGGATGCTATGGCCCGACTTCACTGCTAAGGGTGCACCAAGTAATCTTGTTTCGAACGTTGGATGCGACGCATCCACCCTCTTTTCCTCTAGTTGGAGCATCTTTTCTTCATATTTTTGATCTCCAAACACCCTAAATCATCACACACAACTCAATTAGTCATAAAACCAATAATTAAACCATGTTGGGCATTTTTCATACCAAATGGTAACAAAAAGCGGTTAAAACATGGGCAAAGTAGCATCAAAACAAATAGAAATATGCCCAACATCAGTCATGGAGAAGCAGTGACTATTGTTCCTTAGGTAGTCATTTAAGGGCGGGAACAATATTCAGCAATCTGGGTCTGGGCGCCTGGGCTCATGTAAGAGATGTGGGCACACACGAAAATCTTGGAATCTGGCAGATTTTCGATTTTATGGCCTTTAAAAACCAAAAAACGAGTAACGTCCACGTCGAGGCGGTGAAATTTATACCTTATGTTATTTTTGATTGGCCGAATTTTTTTTAGATAATCCGAGACCTGGCGCCCAGGCTTATGCAGGGGATTGTGGGTTATAGCACATGAAAATATGGGAATCGGGTAAAATTCCAATTCTATGGCCCTAAAAGGCCAAAAATGAGTAACGGTCATGGCGAGGGGATGAATATTGTTATTTAGGTCAATTTTTTATGGACTGAAAAACTTTTAGGCAGTCCGGGTCCAAACGCCTGGGTTGATGCAAGAGCCGTGTGCTATAGCACACGAAAATTTGGGAATCGGGCGAAGTTCAAGTTTTATGGCCCTAAAATGCCAAAATTGAGTAACGGCCATCGCAAGGTGGTAACTATTGTTCCTTAGGTTATTTTTTGATGGGCCAACAAAATTTTAGGCGATCTGGGTCCAGCCGCATGAGCCCATGCATGAGGCGTGGTCTAAAGCACACGAAAATCTGTCCACCGGTCGCCATTTCAGTTTTGTGTCCCTAAACGCTATAAAACGAGTAACGGTCATGGCGAGGTAGTATTATTACTTTGATCATTTTTACGCATAGGCAAAAAATTTGGCGATCGAGTCAGGTGCCTGAGCCCAAGTAGGAGGCGTGGGCTATAGCCTATATCATATGAAAATGTGATAATCGGGCAGAATTCTGGTTTTAAAGCTCTAAAACGCCAAGAAAATGAGTAACTCTCATGGAGAGGTAGTGAATATTAGGTTGTTATTGATGGACCGATAAAATTTAAGTGGATCTGGGACGGAGCACCTAGGCCCATGCAGGAGGCATGGGCTAAACACACGAAATTGTGGGAATCAGGTAGAACTCTAGTTGTATGGACCTCAAACTCCAAAAAATGAGTAGCAGTCAGAGAGGTGGTGGCTGTTGTTCCTTAGGTAAAATATGATGGGATGGCAAAATTTAGGCGATACATGTCCAGGCGCCTGGGCCCATGCAGGAGGCGTGGGCACACGAAAATTTGGAAATAAGGCGAAATTCCAGTTTTATAGCCCTAAAATACAAAAATTGAGTAATGGTCATGGAGAGGCGGTGACTATTGTTTGTTAGGTCATTTTTGATTAGCCAACAAAATTTTAGGCGATATAGGTCCGGGTATCTGGGCCCATGCAGGTGGTGTGGCTATAGCACATGAAAATGTGGGAATCAGGTGGAATTCAAATTTTATTGCCCTAGAATCTCTAAAAATAAATAACGGTATGGCGAGATAGTCAATATTGTTCCTTATGTCAATTTTTGATGGGCCGACAAAATTTTAAGCGATTCGGGTCCGGGCGCTCGGACCCATAAAGGAAGCGTGGGCTATAACACACAAAAATCTTTGAATCGAGCGAAATTTCATTTTTATGGCTCAAAGATTCCAAAAGATGAGTAACAATCATGGCAAGTCGGTGAATATTGTTCCTTAATCATTTTTTTATGGGGAAGGAAAAATTTAAGGCGATCCAGAACCGATCGTCCGGGCCTATGTAGGAGGTGTGGGTTCTAGCACATGAAAATCTGGGAATCAAGGGAATTTTCGGTTTTATGGTCTTTAAATGCCAAAAAATGAGTAACGATCATGGCGAAGTATTGACTATTGTTCATTAGGTCGTTATAGATGGTCTAGCAAAATTTAAGTGTTCCGAGTCTGGACTTCCTGGCTAATGCAGGAGGGGTGGGCTATTGCATACGAAAATATGAAAATGGGCGGAATTCTTGTTTTGGCCCTAAAACGCAAAAAAATGAGTAAATCTCATGGAGAGGCAGCGACTATTGTTCCTTTTAAATTTTTTTTAATGGCTGGAAAAATTTTAGTCGTTTCGGGTCTGGGCACCTGGGCCCATTGTTTAACCAAAGAATTAGAGCATTTGACTAAAGCTTATTTTTAAGATGAATACGGGTTACTGATAATCGAGATAATGGAAAATTGAATAATAGACAATATTACAGAAATAAAAGATCGAAGTTGATTGTATTTCGAGAATCAGATGCCTTTACAAGTTGTATTCCCCTCCCTTATATAGGAGATTCTTATAACGTGCGACTGCTGCTATGGTTACTCATTAATGACTAATTATGACATTAATGAGGCATTACAAAGGATCACGATAAATAGGGGTTCAATTACATAACGTTCGAGTAATGAATTGTGGGTCCGTGAATCTGCCCGTAGCTTTGTCTAGATTCATTCTGACCGTGTCTCTCTCCCATTTTGATCAAATTGAACTTCCCGTGGCTGATGAATTCGTGGGTTTACTGAACCGTGTCTCTTTGTACCGTACCTCTTCAAAGAGTTATTTCCAGCTACCGCGTGTCCACGTGACTAACTGAGTTGTCAAAGGCTGGGTTACGTGTGAAACTCTTTTTTTTACCAATACAGATAGTCCCCCACTTACCATATATTTAACGATTAATATTTGGTAAGTGGATATTCATTTATGGCGAGAATATGTTGCCGCCTCTTTTCCTTGAATCATTGTATCCTTCTCTGTACCATAGGCGACGTTTGTCACTTCCATTTAATGCTCATACCACATGTCATTTTCGGATTAGTTCTGTATTTACTCAGCACCTTTTAGGGCTTTTTATGGTTGTGCCAGTCCTGAAGTGACATCTTCAATTATGACTTTTCATCATTATTTCCTTTTTCATCATGTTTGACGATTGTCTTCAAGTATAAATACATGTTTTCTTTTCTTTACTTCCACGAAACACTTTTCTACTTCTGTTTTCTGTGAAAAACTTTCTTCTTTGCCTTTGTAAACATGTCTTCTTCAAACCAACCTCAAAGAGTAATAGACATTGAGAGCTTAGCGCCATCTTCTGCTCCGACTAGGAGTCGGAGGGATGGTAGACTTATAAGTCTAGGATCGTCTCCTTCGAGGGGCTCTTCTTCTTCTCAAATAGTTCCTTCTCCTTCCACTAGATCTCCAGTTATTCCGAGATTTAGGATTTCTCGGTCTTCGCCTAGGGGTAGAGGCAAACACCTTCGTGAACCTGGAGTCGATGAAATTGTCCTTGCTGAGTTTGTTTTAGCTAGGGATAGTCAAGTTCTTATAGATCAGTCTTCTTCTCTTGATAGTGTATAAAGATACCCAACCCTTATAACAGAGGGTCAGATTTCCCTTGTTCGAAGGGAGTGCTCATGGAAATCTGACTTTCCTGTCTATATTCCGAATAGTAATCAAAGAATAACGTCTTACAAGACGGGATATTCTTTTGTTTATACTTATCCTTTCACTTTAGGGTTTAGACCCCCCATTGATCCAGTTATAATTGAGTTTTTCCGCTTTTTCAATATATGTTTAGGACAAGTTGTCCCGCTTGTGTGGCGAGTTGTCGCATGCCTTAGGAGTTTGACTTCTTTAGCCTTGGTTCCTTTTTCAGTCAACCATCTTATTCACCTCTACTCTCCTACCTTATTTCGTGAAGGGGTTTTTACTCTGACTGCTAGAAGCAAAAGAGTGTTAGTAACCCCTGGATACGATAAGGATAGGGGTTGGTACCTTCGTTATGTTGCTGTACCCAGTGCTAGTTTAGTGGGTGAAGAAAATCTTCCCTTCCCTGAGAAGTGGAATCGCGCACGTGAGTATGCTTTAGCTCACATTTACTTTTTCTTGTTTTGACTTGAGATGTTTTATTTAACACCGTGTCTGTTTATTTTTCTCCTTTCAGCAATCATGAATACTACGAGAATGTCTCCGATATTCGTGATTGGGTAGAAAAACTATTATCTGTTGCTCCTTCTGAAGAAAGATCTTGGAAGTACCTCGATGGGAGGTACGGTTAGCAAGTAAAGACCCACGGTAAGTGAAGCTTTTGTTCTTGCTTCTTTCCTTACTCGAGTGTTTTTTGTCTTCTGTCGTTCAACTTTTTTCCCTTTTTAATAGGATTCTCTGCTCGTGGGGTGTATGTTTCCTCCATGGAGGAAGATGGTGCTTTAGTGCACAGGCCACGAAGAAGGCGAATGGTTTTAGATGACGAGCATGCTGCCTCAACCTTGCCTTCCGTGTCTGTGATCGAGCCCCCTGTCTTTGATGATGTTCCATATTCCCCTATTCATGGTGATATTGATCTCGCTCCTTATGACGTTCCTTTGGCTGATGTCTTTCCTGCTTCTTTGAGAGAAGAAGTTTCTTCTATTCCTTTGGCTATCTCAACTTTTGCTGCTGCTTCGACTGTAACTTCTTCAACTCTTCAACTTTCCGCGCATGTTCCTTTGCTCGTGGCTTCTCCAGCTCCTCAACCTTCCGTGCCTGTTGATGTTCCATCTCTGCCTGCTTCCATGCCTTCCGTTAAGGAAGTAGGGTCTTCCAGCAGAGAGATGCGGTAGGTGGTAATAGAGGTTCCAGCTGAGGGAAACCTTTTCAAGAAGACGGGTGAGCCTGAAGTGTGGCTCAAGCCTTTAATAGGTCCCGTTGAGAAAGCAAAGCTAGCTAGCCACGGTGCTCTTACATGGGCAAATGAGGTCGTGCATACTTCTTTAAAGGTATGGTGTAAGTTATCCTCTTTCACTCTCGTATACGAAATTTACCATATCTAACTGGTTTACTTCTTGTAGATTAACCTCATAGGCATGGAGCTTATGAAGAGAATTTCAAACACAGACCAAGAGACAAGAGAGTTGCAGGCAGATGCTGATAATTGGAAAGCACGGTATGATAACCTAAGGATTGACGTGGATGCTTTAGAAGAGGAGAGGAGTACCTTGAAGTGGAAAATGAGACTTATGACCCAAAAGGTCATCTTGTATAATTTAGCAAAAACTGTGTTCCGAGGCCCCGAAAGTCTCCGTTAATCTCACCTCGATATGCGTGCACAGCCCGAGCGCGTAGCCGGGAAGTCTTTATGTGGAAATGTGTTGAACAATTGAATTTATAATAATTAATGGAATAAAGTTAACTTTGGTCAACCTTTTTGGTAAACAGACCCAGACCCGTGATTTGACGGTCCCGGAGGGTCCGTAAGAAAATATGGGACCTGGGCGTATGCCCGGAATTGAATTTTGATGTCCCAAGCCTGAGAAATGAATTTTTAAAGAAAATTGTTTTCTGAAAATAAGAAAGACTTTTGATAATGAACTTTGATATGAAATCTGTGTTACCGGTCTCGTATTATGGTTCCGAAGCCCGTAACAGGTTCGATATGTGTTATGTGAGTTATCTGTAAATTTTGGAAAGAAACGGACTTGGTTTGACATGTTTCGGATCAAAATTGGAGAATTTAGACGTTTTTGAAGTTTGAGAAAATTCGATGGATTTTTGAGTTTAATTCATTGTTTTTGATGTTATTTTAGTGGTTTAATTACTCGAATAATTTTGTAGGATAATTTTGAAGTCGTGTGTATATTTGATTTTGAGCCCCGAGGGCTCGGGTGAGTTTCGGGTAGCTAACGGGGTGTGTAAAGGGTCAAAAATCTGGTTTTCCCGATTTTCTTGTGTCCAGGTAATTAACTCTATGCGAACGCACTCAAGGGGGTGCGAACGCATAGAGTAAATATGGGGTCTGAGGGATCTGGGAAAAAGCTTCTAAGTGAATGCACCCAGTGTGGTGCGAACGCGGAGAGCTGGTCGTGGACCCTATGCGAACGCCTCTCCTCGAGTACGAACGCACTGGGTAATGGACCTGGGGAGGGGCTGGGGGTCTTATACCTATGCGAACGCGTCCCCACAACCGCGAACGGATAGGCCAATAGTCTCAAACCTGTGCGAACGCGGTTTGGGGCCCCCGAACGCAGAGAGTAAATTTCTTCCAATCATTTTAAAAGTCCAAAACAGACCCATTACAGGATTCTTCCCATTTTTCACTTCCTCCTTCTTCTCCAACCCCCATTGAAGACCTCCAAGACATTTTCTCCTCCATAGACATTTGGGTAAGTGTTCTTAACACCAATTTCTTCCACTTTCCTTCCCTAATCACTAGAATCTAGGCCTAAAATCCTAAAATCAAAGTAGAAATTAGGGGTTTTGGGTAGAGTTAGGGTTTATGGAATTTTAGGTAATTCAGCCTCAATTTGGGGTTGGATTTCAAAACAAATCATATATTTGAACTCGTGGGAGTATGGCTGATCGGGTTTTGGTCCGAGCCTCGTGGTTGGACCAAGCAGGCCCGGGGTCAAATTTTGGTATTTTGGAAGAATACTAGGAATTGTATATTTAGGCTATGGGATTGAATTAATTAGTTATTATTGATGTTAATAAGTTAATTATGTCTAGATATTGTTGTTCCGGAGTTGAATTCAAAAGGAAAGGCGGTGTTAGAGGCTTGATTGCTATTTTTGGACCCGAGGTGAGTGTCTTGCCTAACTTTGGTGAGGGAATAGGTATTGTATTCTATGTGTTAAGTGTTTATAATGTTCAGTGAATAGGTGAGGTGACGAGTACCTATGCATTGTGGGTCAAGCATGCCCGTGAGTCTATTTTCGATAAAAATCTTATTATTACTTCCATGTTCGTTATAATATGCAATTGTCTCTACTTGGAAGTTGATTATTGTTGAAAACTCTGGTTGATGAACTCATGATGTATTGGTTCGATTGAGAACCCAATTTTAAAGGATATATTTGAAATGATTGGCTATAGCTGAGACCCTTGTCGGGCAATTGTTATGATATTGACTGATACTTTCCCCTTGCCGGGTGATTTTGAATTGTATTTCCACTATGTTGCTTTTCTTGCCATTGAATTGTCATTGTTTTGGTGAGGAAGAGTGTAAAGCATGAAGGGTGATGTCGTGCCATGATTTACATTGATTACATCATAATTTGCATTGTGAGGAAGAGAGTAAAAGCACGAAGGGTGATGTCGTGCCGATTGATTACTATTTATGCACGAAGGGACATTCTGTGTCATATTTTATATTGTTATGCACGAGGGGACATTCTGTGCCATATTTTATATTTTTATGCACGAGGGGACATTCCGTGCTGTGATTGTGATGTTTTATGCACGAGGGGACATTCCGTGCCATGTTTATGTTATTTATGCACGAGGGAACATTCCGTGCCATATTTTATATTGTTATGCACGAGGGGACATGCCGTGCCGTTTCTTTCACTGTTTAATTCATGTTGTTAATTCCCGTTATTATTTTCGGATATTTCAGACTGTTGTTTTCGTTTCCGTCATTTCAGTATTTGCTATCCCTTACCCCCAGCATGTTCTTCCCCGTAAATATATTCTTGTTTAGTTTCTATTATACTATTGAACTGCACAGGTACAATTTGTCGTCGTGTCCTAGCCTCGTCACTACTTCGCCAAGGTTAGGCTCGACACTTACTCGGTACATGGGGTGGGTTGTACTGATGCTACACCTGCACTTCTTTATGTTATGCAGATTACACAGCCGGACCCAGTGGACATCGCTAGTAGGAGTGTCCTTCGGTCCATTCCAGACGACACCGAGGTAGTTTCGCATGGCGTTCGTGGATCTCGGCGTCCCTGTATATCTTTCATTCTGTCTTTTATGTGCTTTCTAGACAGATACACCATTTTATTTTCAAACTGTTGTTTTTAGTCAAATCTTAGACTAGTTCTTGAGGTTGTGACTCCAATTCTGGATTTTGTACTTAAATGGATTCCAGCGTTATTAGCTATTGTTATTTAGATTTATGTTAATGCTTCCGCACTTTGTCTCTTTTATCTAGTCAGTTTTATTATTTTCATTTGATATTAAAGCAATTCAGTTAACACGTTGGCTTGCCTAGCGGGTGCAACGTTAGGCGCCATCATGGCCTGAAGGTGGGATTTCAGGTCGTGACAAGTTGGTATCAGAGCTCTAGGTTTCTTAGATCTCACAACTCACGGACAAACTTGGTAGAGTCCGAGGGATCGGTACCGAGACGTCTGTACTTATCCCCCAGAGGCTGCAAAATTAGGTATAACTTCACTTTCTTCTTTTCTGTCGTGCGATTGGAAATTCTAAATGCTAATTGAGTTTCGATTATATTCTCTCGCAGATGGCGAGCATGCGTGCTTCCTCATCTATCGATCAGCAGCCCGACTCTCCTGTTGCAGCTCCTACGAGGGACCGAGGCCGAGGCCGTATTAGTGGCTGAGGCAGGGGTAGGGCTCAGCCCAGACCAGCGGCCCCAGTAGAGGACCCACATGTAGACTTTTCCGGTGAAGTTCCTACTCAGACAGTTCCAGCTGGACCAGCTTAGGTCCCAAAGGGGTTCATTGCCACCCCAGTGCTTCAGGACGCTCTAGTCCGCTTAGTGGGGCTCATGGTGAGTGTGGCTCAGGCCAGTCTTCTTCCTACTACACCAGTCATCTCTCAGGCTGGGGGAGGGACCCAGACTCCTGCTACTCGCACACCAGAGCAACTAGATCCTCAGTTCCAGACTCCGGTACCTCAGACGGTTGGAGCAGCTCAGCCGACATTGTGGCCCCGGCAGTTGAGGGAGCAGCTATGCCAACAGATGCTTTATGGAGATTGGATAGATTCACCAAGTTGTTCACTACTACATTTACTGGTTCACCATCAGAGGATCCCCAGGATTATTTGGACAGCTGTCATGAGGTTCTTCGGAACATGGGCATAGTAGAGTCCAATGGAGTCGATTTTGCTACCTTTAGTCTTTCGGGTTCCGCCAAAACTTGGTGGAGAAACTATTGCTTGACCAGGTCAGCTGGGTCTGCACCTTTGACTTGGACTCAGTTCTCAGAGGTATTCTTGGGGAAGTTCCTTCCCATTACTCACAGAGAGGACCTTTGGAGGCAGTTTGAGCGTCTCCAGTAGGGATCTATGATAGTCACTCAGTACGAGACCAGGTTCATCACTCTAGCTAGGCATGTTATTATTATACTCCCCACTGATTGTGAGAGAGTGAGGAGGTTTATTGAGGGTTTGGCTCAGCCCATCAGCCTTAGTGATGACCAGGGAGTCAGGTACTGATATTTCATTCCAGGATGCGGCCAATGTGGCTAGGAGGATTGAGATGATTATGTCACAGGGTGGTGGTCAGGGGGCTGACAAGAGGACCCGTCACTTAGGTCGATTCAGTGTAGCCTCATCTAGGGGCAGGGATTCTTCAGGCAGAGGTCATCCTCCCAGACCCTATCAGTCGGCACTTCAGATAGCTTACAGTGCACCGCCAGCTCCTATTGGTGCACCACCAGCACCTATCAGTGCATCGCCGCTTCAGAGTTTCCAGGGTGGTTATCAGGGTCGACATGGCCAGTTCCAGAGTCAGCAGCCACATCAGCAGAGGCCTTGTTATACTTGCGGTGGTTTGGGGCATATTTCCAAGTTTTGCCCCCGAGGCCCTGGTGGGTCTCAGTATCAGGGTTCCCGCATCAGGCGCACCCCCACCCCCTCAGCTAGCTAGGGGTGGTGGTCGGGGTGCCAAGGGTAGAGGTCAGACTCATAGAGGTTGAGGACATGCCATGAGAGGTAGAGGTCAGGCCGTAGTAGGTCGACCCGAGATGATCAAATTGGAGGGGCTCAGCCCCGGTGCTATGCTTTTCCTGCCAGTCCTGATGTCGAGGCTTCTGATGCAGTCATTACAGGTACGGTTTCAGTTTGCAGCCGAGAGCCTTCGGTGTTAATTGATCCAGGTTCTACATTCTCCTATGTGTCTTCATATTTTTATCCTTATTTGAGTATGCCCCATGATTCCTTGAGTACTGCTGTTCATGTGTCTACACCGGTGGGTGATTCTATAGTGGTAGATCGAGTCTACCGTGCTTGCTTAGTAGTCATTGGTGGTATGGAGACTCAGGTTGATCTTTTGCTTCTTGATATGGTTGAATTTGATGTTATATTGGGGATGGATTGGTTATCCTCCTATCATGCTATTCTTGACTGTCATGCCAAGACAGTGACCTTGGCTTTGCCAGGGGTGCCTCGTTAGAGTGGAGGGGGACTCCTAGTCATTCTTCTGGTAGAGTCATTTCTTATATGAAGGCTCGACGCATGGTCGAGAAGGGGTGCTTGGCCTATCTGGCCTATGTTCGTGATTCTAGCGCCGAGGTTCCTTCCCTAGAGTTTGTGCCCGTGGTTCGTGAGTTTCCAATGGTTTTCCCTGGTGCCCTGTCAGGTATGCCACCCGACAGGGATATTGATTTTTGTATTGAGTTAGCTCAGGGCACCCAGCCTATTTCTACTCCATCGTATCGTATGGCCCCGCCAGAATTGAAGGAGTTGAAAGATCAGTTGCAAGATTTGTTGGATAAAGGCTTCATTAGGCCTAGTGTCTCTCCTTGGGGTGCTATAGTATTGCTTATCAAGAAGAAAGATGGCTCGATGGAGATGTGTATTGACTACCGGCAGTTTAATAAGGTTACTATTAAGAACAAGTATCCTTTGCCGAGGATTGATGATTTATTCGACCAGCTTCAGGGTGCTTCAGTGTTTTCTAAGATTTACTTGAGATCTGGTTACCATCAGCTCAGGATTAGAGCGTCTGATGTCCCTAAGATAGCCTTTCGCACTCGTTATGGCCATTATGTTCTTGGTGATGTCATTCGAGCTGACAAATGCCCCCGTTGCTTTCATGGAGTTGATGCACCGAGTGTTCAGGCCTTATTTGGACTCAGTTGTGATTGTTTTCATTGATGATATATTGATATACTCTCGCAGCCAAGAGGAGCATGAGCAGCACCTTAGAGTCGTCCTCTAGACTCTAAGTCTTCGTTTGTTGTCGTGTCCTAGCCTCGACTACTTCGCCGAGGTTAGGCTCGGCACTTACTCAGTACATGGGGTCAGTTGTACTGATGCTACACCTGCACTTCTTTATGTTGTGCAGATTACGCAGCCGGACCCAGTGGACATCATTAGTGGAAGTGTCCTTCAGTCCATTCCAGACGACACCGAGGTAGTTCCGCATGGCGTTCGTGGATCTCGGTGACCCTGTCTATCTTTCATTATGTTTTTATGTGCTTTCCATACAGATACACCATTTTATTTCAAACTGTTATTTTTAGTCAAATCTTAGACTAGTTCGTGAGGTAGTGACTCCAATTCTGGGTTTTGTATTTCAAGGGATTCCAGCGTTATTAGCTGATGTTATTTAGATTTATGTTAATGCTTTCGCACTTTATCTCTTTTATCTAGTCAGTGTTGTTATTTTCATTTTATATTAAAACAATTCAGTTAACATGTTGGCTTGCCTAGCGGGTGCAACGTTAAGCACCATCACGGCCTGAAGGTGGGATTTCAGGTCGTGACACAGTCAAGCTGACAAAGACAAGAGTGTTCTAGAGTCTTCATATGTGGAGCAACTGTCCCGTGCTTCAGAGGAGATTAGAGACCTGAAGAACTTGCTTGGGCAGAAGGAAGAATACTCTGGCGAGCTCGTGCAATCACTCACTCGTACTCAAGAAGATCTTCGAAGGGATTTAGACAAAGCTCTAGCTTTAGAGGAGTCGATTTTTCCATTAAGGGTTGCTCATGAAGCTGCGGAGGCGGAGAAGGACGGGCTGAGAGCTGAGCTTCAAGTGTGGGCACAAGATTATGAAGATTTGGAAGAGGTAGATGTTGTCGATGTGAGCTGCGCATATATGAATTCTTGCCTTGACACATTGATGGAGATGAGTCAAGAGGGTTTTGACCTTAGTGTTGAAATAGCCAAAACTAAGGAAGCCCTGGAGAAGGCTCAACAGGGTCATAACCTCTCTTCACCTGATGGTGAGATTCCAGCCGCTCATGCCTCTTCATCCTCAGTTCCTCCCGCTCCTTCTACCTCTGAAGTCAACCCATCTCTTTGAAAAGATCTAGTTGGTTTATCCCTTTTTTCTTTTTCTTTGTATCAATTGGTGGTTACCCCCAGTCCCATCGGGGGTAAATTTGGATTTCCTTTAAGTCCCCAAATGACAACTTAGGGGCACCACAATGTAAATATAAAAATCTTATACGGCTAAATTTAAGTTACTTAAATTTAGCCATTTTTAATATATAAATATTAGTTCGACTTTTGTTGAGTTTCTGTTTCACTCTTTAAGTCTTTTGCATGCTTTATTTTTCGAGGTTTTAGTTTTACCTTCGATTTTTGCATGTGGAATTCTTTAGACTACTCATACCTTTTTTTATAATAGGCACGGTGTCATATTACATGTGTGCCTTTTTGTAATAGGCATAGTTTATGGAAGAGGGCCCTTTATAATTGACATGAAGAAGACGTCTCAACTTCATGATAATGCAATAGAGTGATAGGAATTTTACACATGTTTAAGAATGATTCCAAGGAAAGTTTTTTGTTTGAACTTCCATGACATTTTACATGTGTTTGGTTATCGTACGTCTAAAACTCACGCTTGCAACTTTTTTTGTTTAACAGATTTAGTATACTCTTGTATTTCGTAACTGGTTTTCATAGGTAACAGTTTTTCGATATTAATAGAAGGAAATAACTGTTTTTCACTAGTAACAGTTTTTATAAAGATTGGGGTTTTTACCCGCAACTGTTTAGTAACAGTTTTTATAAAGATTGGGATTTTTACCCGCAACTGTTTAGTAACAGTTTTTACAAAGGTTGGAGTTTTTACCCGTAACTGTTTAGTAACAATTTTTATAAAGATTGGGGGTTTTACCCGTAACTGTTTAGTAACAGTTTTCTAATAAGTACGAGGGAAATGTTTTCTTATTCGTAACTATTTTTATTTGATAACAGTTTCTTGAACAAATACAAGGGTTTAGATCTTTCATCCATAATTGTTTTATTCGAGAACAGTTTTTTGAATGAGTATATTGATGATGATCTTTTTCCCCTAACTGTTTTTGTTACAATAGTTTTGAATAAGTATAAAGTTGTACATTTCTTTCTCGTGACTAACATTTTGCCTTTCAACCTGAATATGTTCGAAGGTTTTTGCTTTTTGCATTAGGCTTTGTATTTGGATGGCTCTTTTGATTTCTTTCGATTCTGCTCGTGTCACTTGTCTTGATTGGGTAGATGGGTGTTTAGGCTCGAGCTTTTGACTTTCTGATAGTCTTCTTTGCTTCGTCTTAGCCTTCCATACTGTATAGTCCCCTAAGTGTTTGAGCTTTGAAAAATGGAATCTCGAGCACTTGATAATTCCTTTATTTGTGGTCCTTTTCCTGAAAAGGAACCAGACTCGAAGGTATATAGTTTTTCAGATGATGATTGCTTAACCCTTTTTAAAACGTCCATCAGAAAGTGTAACCCTAGATCGGGAATTGTGTTATTTCCTCGCGTCTTTGCAGGTCTAATATCATCATCTGGTGATGAGTTAGCTTTGTGCCTATCATCTAAAAAAGTTAGTAAAATTTTTTAAATGTTCAAAATAAAATTGAACGTGTGATACCTGACGGGGGTATTCTTTTCATTTTAGAAGAAATACTTCTTTAGATGGATGGCGTTCTAGCTTGTTGGTAGAACTCTGCCGTCCATAGCTTCCAACTCATAGGCGCTTTTTCCAGCTATCCCTCGGATTTTGAAAGGTCCTTCCCAATTTGGATTTAGCTTTCTTGCACTTGCTTCTTTTGTTGATTGAAAGACTTTTTTGAGGACGAAGTCCCCAATTTTAAAGTACCTAAGATGAGCTTTATGGTTGTAATAACGCTCTATGATTTTTTTTTGAGCTGCCATCCGTATCAATGCTGCTTCTCTCCGTGGTTCGAGCAGGTCCAGGTTGATCCTTAGTTCGTCGTCGTTTTCACCTTCCGTGGTTGTTGAGAACCTTATGCTTGGTTCGCCAATCTCCACAGGTATTAAGGCTTCTGAGCCATAAACAAGTGCGAACGGATTTTCTCCCGTGGCTATTTTTGAGGTTGTTCTGTATGCCCATAGTACCGCTGGTAATTCATCAGGACAGTTTCCGTGGCTATTTTTGAGGTTGTTCTGTATGCCTATGACCTTATTCGTTGATTCAGCTTGACCGTTAGCCACGGGGTGGTACACCATTGAAGTGATCCGCTTGATTTGCCAACTTTCGAAGAATTCCGTGATTTGTGAGCCTATGAATTGTGGGCCATTATCACACACGATTTCCTTTGGTATTCCAAAGCGGCATATTATGTTTCGCCATAAGAAGCTTTTAACTTCCTTTTCTCGCACTTGTTTGAACGCTTCTGCCTCTACCCATTTTGTAAAATAGTCGGTTAGTACGAGTAAAAATCGTACATGTCCTTTAGCTGTGGGTAAAGGTCCTACTATATCTATCCCCCATTTCATGAAAGACCATGGAGATATTATTGGATGTAATAATTCCACTAGTCGATGCATGTTATTTGGCAAACCTTTGGCATTTGTCACATTTGGATACGAAATTCTCGGCTTCTTCTTCCATCTTAGGCCAATAGTATCCGGCTCTGATTAGTGTTTTCACTAAGTATCTTGCCCCTGATTGATTTCCACAGTGTCCTTCATGGAATTCTTTCATCACAAATTACGTTTGGTTAGGCCCAAGGCATTTAGCTAGGGGTCCTCCGAACATCTTGCGATAAAGTAAGTTGTGAATAAGGCAGTACCGTGCAGCTTTGCGGCATAGTGCTTGAGCCGCTTTCCTATCTTCAGGTACGGTTCCATTCTGAAAAAATTAAGAATTTCGTTTCTCCAGTCCCAAGTTAGGTTGTTGAAAGTTACCGCGTTCCTGTCCTGGTCTATTATTGAATGAAATAGTTGAACGACAATTGCATTGTCTTTGTTCGTTACTTCCGTGACTGCTGCGAGGTTAGCTAATGCATCTGCCTCCCCATTTTCCTCTCTAGGTATTTGCACTACTTTCCATGTTTTGAATTGTCTCACGTGCTTTTTCAAGATACTGTTGCATTCTAGTTTCTCGAGCGATGTAAGTCCCCTGTATTTGATTTACTACCAGTTGGGAGTCGTTGTTGATCACAATTTGCTCGATTGAGAGCTCCTGTGCAAGTTCAAGCCCTGCAATAACAGCTTCGTACTCTGCTTCATTGTTAGTGATAGGATAACACTTTATAGCTTGTCGTGTCTTTTCACCCGTGGGTGATATTAAGACTATGCCTAAGCCAACGCCCTTTACATTTGAAGAACCATCAGTGAACAAGGTCCAAGGCCTGGATTAACACCGTTAAAGAGTTGTAACTCTTTTTGTACTTCAGATACAATGCCATTACTAAAGTCAACAACAAAATCAGCTAGTATTTGAGACTTAATTACAGTCCTAGGCTGATAAATTATCTCATGCTCACTTAGTTCTATGGCCCACTTGGCTAATCTTCCTGATAATTCTTGTTTATGAAGAATATTTCTTAAAGGATATGAAGTCACAACATTGATTGGGTGGCATTGAAAATAAGGTCGTAATTTTCTAGATGCCATTATTAAAGTTATAGCTAACTTTTCCAGATATGGATATCTAGTCTCAGCATCTAGCAAAGTTTACGTACATAATAGATAGGTGATTGTTTACCTTTTTCTTCTCTTACCAATACTGCACTTACAGCAATTTCTGAGACAGCCAGGTAGATGTACAATCTTTCAACTTCTTTTGGCTTTAAAAGCAGTGGTGGTTTCGATAGATAAATCTTCAGGGTCTTGAGTGCTTGTTGAGATTCTTAAGTCCATTCGAACTGATTCTGTTTTTTGAGAACTGAGAAGAATTTAAAACTTTTTTCAGAAGATCTAGAAATAAACCTCCCCAAAGCTGCTATTCTTCCTGTCAATCTTTAAACCTTCTTTTTATTTGTTAAAACATCAGGTATTTCCTCTATGGCTTTAATTTGAGCGAGATTTACCTCTATTCCTCTGTTTGATACAAGGAAACCCAAAAATTTGCCTGATTGCACTCCAAAAGCGCATTTCTCTGGATTCAACTTCATATTATACCAGCGTAAAATATCAAAAGTAGTAGATAGGTGCTGGAAATGGTCTTGTGCTTGTTTTGATTTTACCAACATGTCATCGATGTACACCTCCATCGTTTTTCCCAGATGTTCTTGGAACATCTTGGTCACTAGCCTTTGATGGGTGGCTCCAGTATTTTTTAGGCCAAAAGGCATGACTTTATTATAATAAGTTCCCCTATTCGTGATAAATGAGGTTTTTTCCTCGTCTAAAGGATCTATTTTAATCTGATTATTACCAGAATATGCATCTAGAAAGCTTAATAGTTCATGACCTGCGGTAGCATCAATCATTTGATCTATATGAGGCAATGGGAATGAATCTTTGGGGCATGCTTTGTTTAAATCACTATAGTCTACGCATACTCTCCACTTGCCATTCTTTTTAGGTACTACCACGGTGTTTGGAAACCAGTGAGGGTACGTTACCTCTTGTATCGAACCAATCTTTAAGAGTTTTTGTACCTCTTCGTCGATCACTTGGTTCTTGAATGGTCATTGCTTTCTTTTCTTCTGCTTAACAGGTACAAAAGATAGATTTTCATTTAGTTTATGAGTCATCACTTCTGGTGGGATGCCTGTCATATCTGAGTGGGACCACACAAAGCAGTCTGCGTTAGCCTTTAAATAATCAATTAACTTACCTCTTCGAGTGGGGCTTAGCCTCGTTCCTATATACACTTTTTGCTCAGGTTTTTGTTCAGATAACGGAACATCTCCGAGCTCCTCCGTAGTTGTTTTGATGTGCTCATCTTCCTCCAGTTCATGAATGATGTCCGGTCTGGAATCCGCATTTGTGTGGTACAATACACCTTCCGTGGTAACTTTACTCTTCTGCTCGTAAGTATTTTCTTTCATGCCTGTTTTAGCAATAATATCTTCCGTACCTATTTGAGCAGTAATTTTTTCCATGTCTGTTTGGGAGGTGTTACCTGTTTGGGAGATTTCCTTATCTCGTAATTCTTCCACTTCTATGTTCTTGAAGTAGTGTACCACATAATTTATATTTTTTGTGGTCTGCTGATCTCCTTTGATTCATTGAATCCCCATTTCAGAGGGAAATTTAATTACCTTATGCAACGTGGAGGGTATAGCTTTCATGTCGTGGATCCATGGCCTTCCAATGATCACGTTATAAGCCATGTGAGTATCGATTACTTGGAACTTAGCTCTTTTGATCACCCCCTAAGCATAGGTGTTAATCTCAATTTCTCCTTTTGTTATAACCGTAGAGTTATCAAACCTNATATTGACTGAACTGCCTGGATCAATCAACACTCTTTTCACGTTAGTGTCATGAATAAGTAGAGATATTACCAGAGCATCATTGTGCGGAAGCATTAATCCGCTGCTATCTGCATCATCGAAGGTTATATCGCTCTCTCCACGAGCACGTTTCTCGTGTGTAATTGTGAACTTTGTGGTTGTTTTGCAAATCACTCCGTTTACTTCTTCACCGCTGTGTATTACGTTAACGGTTCGTTTTGGAGATGGAGGCTTTGGCTCCTGCTTGTTCCTCATTTATGCATGTTTACCTTTATCACTAAACAATTCTATTAAATAGCCTTGTTTTAACAAATTTTCTACTTCTCCTTGTAGAAATCTGCAATCCGCAGTTTTATGCCCATGATCGTTGTGAAATTCACACCAGTGATCTGGGTTTCTTCTGCTTGGATTTGACCGCATTTCTTTGGGCCATTTGACCTTGTCTCCCATGTTCTTCAATATTGAGACAAGTTCAGTAGTACTTACGTTAAAGGTATGATCCCCAATTTGAGTACTACCTCTAAGTCGTTCATCTCGATCTTTTCTAGATCTAGACGAGGATGAGATTACATATCTTCCTTGTAGTCCATAGTCCGACCTAATGTTTTCAAACCTAGGGCGGATATCGTTTCCCGGGGGTCCTAAGTAAGGATAGTACCTTTTTTTACCTGATCTTCTATCTGATTCAGGTTATCTGGATCTGGAATGATCTTCATCTCTCAAACGAGCAATGATATCTTCTTCTATTCTGAGTTTAGTATTGTACTTGTTATATACATCATTCCATGTTGTGGCGGGGAATTCTCTTAGGTTCTCATTAAGTCGCCTGGTGGCTTCTGAGCTTTTATCGTTCAAATTGCTTGCAAATTCCATGGCTGCCCAATTATCAGGCACCCTGGGTAACTGCATTCTTTCTCATTGAAACCTATCTACAAGCTCATAGAGTAGTTCTGTGTCTCCTTGTTTTATTTTGAATATGTCTTCCATTCTCTTCTCAACTTTTTGTGCACTAGAGAGTGCTTTTATAAATGAATCTGCAAGTTCAGCAAAAGAGTCAATAGGATGTTCAGGGAGAAGAGAGTACCAGGTTAGAGCCCCTTTGGTAAGTGTTTCCCCAAATTTTTTGACAAGGACTGATTCAATCTCTTGTTTCGTTAAGTCATTGCCTTTTACCCTAGTTGTGAAAGCAGTCACATGGTCGCATGGGTCAGTTGTTCCATCATATTTTGGAACGTCAGGAATTTTAAACTTCTTGGGTATAGGCAAAGGTGCCGCACTAGGCTTCCACGGTTGTTGAGAATATCTATCAACATCGATGCCTTTGATAACAGGTGGTACACCAGGAATTAGTTGGATGCGATCTTTCTGCTCCTTCATCTGTTTCTGCATGGTTAACAGTAAATTTTGTAATTTTAAGTTTTAGATATACCTGGTCTTGTTTCGAGAGATTCATTAGGAGTATATCCTCTTCCTGAGTTTGCCAACCCAGATTGAGGATTTTCCATGGTGATGGTGTTATTGGGGGGTGGCGTTGGCGGTGTAGGCAACGCTGCTGGTAATCCTCTCACAAATTCCTGCAAAGCTTGGCTCACATACTCTGCAATCATTTGCTTTACCTGATCTTGTTCCACATTTTGATCATTATTACCATGGTTGTTATTGGATCTTTCTGGGGATTGTTCCCTTGAACCACGTGGGGTTCCTGAAGGTAATGGAACTGGGGTTCCACTTCTTTGTTGGCTGTTGTCGTTGGGGTTTGACATAATTCAAAGGATATCACTTGGAAAGTAAACAAAGATTATTAGATTCTCGGTAACGGAACCAATTTGTTTAACCAAAGAATTAGACCCTTTACTACTAAAGCTTATTTTTAAGATGAATACGGGTTATTGATAATCGAGATAATGGAAAAATGAATAATAGACAATATTACAGAAATAAAAGATCAAAGTTGATTGTATTTCGAGAATCAGATGCCGTTACAAGCTGTATTCCCCTCCCTTATATAGGAGATTTTTATAACGTACGACTGCTGATATGGTTACTCATTAATGACTAATTATGACATTAATGAGGCGTTACAAAGGATCATGATAAATAGGGGTTCAGTTACATAATATTCGAGTAATTAATTGTGGGTCCGTGAATCTGCTTGTAGCTTTGTCTAGATTCATTCTAACTGTGCCTCTCTCCCGTTTTGATCAAATTGAACTTCCCATGGCTGATGAGTTCGTGGGTTTACTGAACCATGTCTCTTTGTACCGTACCGTACCACGTGTCCACATGACTAACTGAGTTGTCAAAGGCTGTCCTACGTGTGAAACTCTTTTTTTACCAATACGCCCATATAGGAGGTGTGGGATATAACTCACAACATTTTGAGAATTGGACGAACTTCTAGTTTTATGGACCTTAAACGCCCAAAAATGAGTAACGCCCATATAGAGGGGGTGACTATTGTTCCTTATGTCATTTTTGATGGGTCAAAAAAATTTTAGGCGATAAGGGTCCGGACATCTAGGCCCATGCGGGAGACATGGGCTATAGCACACAAAAATCTGGAAATTTGACATAATTCCAGTTTTATGACCCTAAAACGGCAAAAAATGAGTAACATTCATGGCGAGGTGGTGACTATAATTCCTTTGATCGTGTTTGATGGACTAAAAAAATTTTAGGTGATCCTGTTACGAGCGACCGGGCCCATGTACGAGGCGTGGTCTATAGCACACGAAAATCTGGGAATCAGGTGAATTGCCAGCTTTATGGCCCAAAAATACCAAAAAATGTGTAACGATCATGGTAAGAGAGTGAATATTTTTCCTTAGGTATTTTTTGATGGGCTTGAAATTTTTTAGGTGATCCAGGTTTGGGCGCCCTGGCCCATGCAAGAGGCGGCATTTATAGCACACGAAAACTTTGAAATCGGACGAAATTCCAGTTTTATGGCCCAAAAATGCCATAAAATGAGTAACGGTCGAGGCATAATTATGGGAATGGAGCAAAATTCCAGTGGTATGGCCCTAAACCGCAAAAACTTAATAACGTCGTCGAGACGGTGACTATTGTTAATTAGGTCATTTTTATGGCCGGTGAAGTTTTAGGTGATCCGTGTCTGGTATCCCTAGCCCATATAGGAGGTGTGGGCTGTAGCACACAAAAATCTGAGAATCGGGCCGAATTACAATTTTGGTGCCGTAAAACACCAAAAAATGCGTAACGATCATGGAGAGTCGTTCACTATTATTTCTCAGGTCGTTTTTGATGGATCGACAAAATTTTAGGCAATCTAGGTCCGGGCGCCTGGGTCCATGCGGGAGGTGTAGGCTATAGCACACGAAAATCTGAGAATAGGACGGAATTTAAGTTTTATGCCCCTAAAACGTCAAAAACAAGTAATGATCATGGAGATGCAGTGTATATGGTTCCTTAGGTCATTTTTGATTGGTCGAATTGTTTTTAGGCAAACTGGGTCAAGGCACCCAAACCCATGTAGGAGGCGTATAGCCTAGGAAAAACCTAGGAATTAGGTAAAATTCTAGTTTTATGGCCCTAAAATACCAAACAATGAGTAACGGTCTTGGAGTGGTTGTGGATATTGTTCCATATGTAATTTTTGATGGGCCGAAAAAATTTAAGGCGGTCCATGTCTGGTCTTCCAAGCCCATGCAGGAGGCGTGGGCTATAGCATACGAAAATCTAGGAATCAGGCGGAATCCCCAATTTATGACCCTAAAATGAAAAAAAAAAGATTAACGATTAGGGCGAGCCGGTGACTATTGTTCCTTAGGTCTTTTTTTTTGTAGTCCAACTAAATTTTATATCCGGGTCTAGGCGTCGGGCCTATGTAGGTGAGGTGGGCGCACAAAAAAATCTGTGAATAAGGCAGAATTCTAGTTTTATTGCCCTATAAGGCTAACAAACAAGTAATGATCATGGGGAGGCAATGATTATTGTTCCTTAGGTAATATTTGATAGGCTGAAAAAATTTAGACGATCCGGGTTCAAGCGCCGGGGCCCATACAAGATGCATGGGCTATAGCATACGAAATCTGAAAATCGAGTGAAATTCTAGTTTTAGGAATCTAAAAGGCCAAAAACAAGTAACGGTCATGGAAAGGCAGTGACTATTGGTCATTAGGTCATTTTTAATGGGTCTACAAAATTTTAGATGATCCGGGTCCGGGCGCCTGGGCCCATGCAGGAGGCGTGGGCTATAACATATGAAAATTTGGGAATCGAATGGACTTCTAGTTTTATTGACTTATAAGACTAAAAAACGAGTAACGTTCATGTAGATAACGTAACTATTGTTCCTTAGTTGTTATTTATGGGTTGAAAAAATTTAGGCGATTCGGGTCCGGGTGCCTAGGCCCATGCAAGAGGCGTGGGCTATAGCAAATGAAAATCTGGGAATCAAGCGAAATTCGAGTTTTATGACCCTAAAAGGCCAAAAAATGAGTAATAGCCATGGCGAGGCGGTAATATTGTTCCTTAGGTCATTTTTAACGTGTCAACAAAATTTAAGCCTATCCGGGTCCGGGTCCGGACCCATGCAAGAGGCGTGGGCTATGAAAATCGGGCGGAGTTCAAGTTTTATGGTCTTAATATGCCAAAAAATGAGTAACGATTATCGCGATGAGGTGAGTATTGTTCCTTAGGATTTTTTTGATGCGCAGAAAATTTTTTTGGCGATCTGGGTCTGGGCGCCCGAGCCCTAGTAGGAGGCATGGACTATTGCACATGAGAATTTGGGAATCAGGCGGAATTCCAGTTTTATGGACCTCAAACGCCAAAAAAATGAGTAAAATTGATGGATACGCGATGACTATTGTTCCTTAGGTCCTTTTTTATGGGACGACAAAATTTTAGGCGCTACGCGTCTGGGCGCCTGGGCCCATGCGGGAGGCATGGGCTATAATACACATATTTGGGAATCAAGCGAAATTTCAGTTTTATTTTCCTAACCACTAAAAAATGAGTAATGGTCGCGGCGAGGCAATGAATATTTTTTGTTAGGTCATTTTTGATTGGCCGACAAAATTTTAGGCGGTCTGGTTTCGAGCGCTTTGGCCCATGCGGGAGGTGTGGGCTATAACACACGAAAATGTGGGAATCAGGCGGAATTCAAATTTTATTGCCCTAAAACCATAGAAAAACAAATAACGGTCATGGCGAGGCAGTGAATATTGTTATTTAAGTGTTGATGGACCGGAAAATTTTTAGGCGGCCCGGATTTGGGTACCCTGGCCCATACAAGAAGCGTAAGAAAATCGGAGAATCGGGCGAAAATTTAGTTTTATGGCCTAAAAATGCCAAAAAATGAGTAACGGTCATGGCTAGGCGGTGAGTATTGTTTCTTGGGTCATTTCTTGTGGGGCAAATTTTTTGTAAGTGATCCAGGCCCGGGCGCCAGGGACTATGTACGAGGTGTGGGCTATAGTACATGAAAATCCGGGAATCGAGCAAAATTCTTATTTTATGGTCTTTAAACACCAAAAAATGAGTAACAGTCATGGCTTGGTTGTGGCTATTATTCTTTAGGTCGTTATTGATGGGTCGGCAAAATTTAAGTAATTCGAGTCCAGAAGACCGAGCCCATGCAGGAGGGATGAGCTACTGCATACAAAAATATGTGAATCGTGTGAAATTTCAGCTTTTTGGCCCTAAAACGCCAAAAAATGAGTATCGCTCATGGAGAGACGGAGACTGTTGTTCCTTAGGTTTTTTAATGGCTGGCAACATTTTAGGCGATGTCACGACCCAATTTAGGATCGTGACAGGCGCTTTGGAGCAAGTGCTCCCAAGTAAGCCTTATCGATATTTTACAGAAAAACGGACAGAGTTTTTCCTGTTTTTGGACTTTCCAAAAATTTTCTATCTCATAAACAAGTAACAACCAACCAATATTCACCTTAATCAGTCACAATCTTCATCAACTAACCACAAATGTGTTTCCACCAATATTACCAACCTCCTCAACATAATAAAACCAAAACAAACTCTAAAAATACGGAAAGAAAGTTTATTACTAGTAACTAGTCCATATCAACAAATGAATACTCACGACACTAATAAGATAATGATGGATCAACTATAAGAGTTCAAAATAAAATACTATAAAAAATAAATAAAACTCTTTGCCCACTCGAACGTGTGCGAGGCTCACCAAGAAGTATCAACATGTGCGCTCTAATTAACAAAACCTTCGCCTGCGACAACTGTTGTCTCTGTAATAAAAAAAATAGCAAGAAGTGAGACGCTAGCTTATTGAGTAATAACACTTAGCCACAACCATTTTTATAAGGGACATGTCAGAAAATATGCTAGTATATTAAACAGAAAATATCATAAAAATTTTCTTTCAGAAACAATAAATAATTTTCAGTCTCAACATATTTTTCTTGTAGTATAATACAATTGACAATTCAGTAATAAGCTCGGTAACCACTGTATAATATCAATATTCATATTTGGGAGGTTTCAATTAACATATCATGTTATCGATATTACTATGGACTTCTTCACAAGAAGTCAAATATAACGGTAGTCCCTACTCGAGGGAAATCAGTAACGGTATGCTAGTTCTACCTTCCCACTAGCAAGAGCTATAACGATAATCAATAATTAGAAGGTGCACCAGGTCTAACGAACTCGTCGTTAGCTACGGGATCCTTCAAAGTCTACTCTCATTTGTACTTGTCTTTGTAATCCGTATATACTCATAAGAAAACATTTTAAAACAATATAGGGCATTTCGGTTCTTATCAAATCATGTAATTTCATTTCGATAACAGTAAATTCAAGTAACGGTAAAATATATCTTGTGACAACAAGAATATTTAAAACAACGGTAATCATCTCAAATAACTCTTTCGGTATCATATCGAGTAAAAGGCTAGTCCCACATGCAACTCAAAATAATCGGTAACATATTCATACTAAAAATCATGTGTAAATCATGCAAGTTATGAAAACACAAATTGGGATAAGATTACTACTCACAGTACTCGCATGAAATACCAACTCGTCATCTCAAGTGATTAGTACGACTTTCTTCAATCAATCTATAACTACATCAACATTGATCTTGTTTTAATTTCCTTGTTTAGGCTAGTTCATAGCTCATTTAGAATACCCAATTTTTTTTTTGATATTTTACATCTAATTTTTGTTTTCCAACTCGTCAAGTTATATTGACTCGTGCTGCTGGTAATCTAAACCAATCCAAAATTCACTGAAACACAACCTATTCATATAATATACCCAGTTAATTCATGAAAAAATCACATGAATTTTTTCCAATTTTTTTCTAAGCTTTATCTTATAAACTCTTAATCCAATTTCAAAATCATATCTACTCAGTCCTATAAGAATCATGTATATAAAATAATATTGTTTAAAAAGAAGAAAAAATCCATGTAATTTCCTTAAATCTATTGTTGAATATAAAAAATATAAGCCAATATTTTATGAAGTACGACACTCTGACGCTAAGAACACCAGGAACTTTTCCTTTCTTTCTTTTCCTAGTTGATATATTGTTGGCTAAGGGATTTTTGTCTCAAATCCTTTTCTTTAGCTTCTGTTTCAATTGCATCAAATATGTTGCGAACCCCTTTCCCCAACTCCCTTTGGCTTTTTATCTTTTTTTTTGTTTTTCTCCTAATTGCCTCACGTTGCTGATGGGTTAAGGCCCATTTACATATAATAAATAAATATATATATATATATATATATATATATATATATTTTTTTTTTTTTTTTATTTTTTTTTTTATTAGTTCTTTTGCTAGGTTTATTTGACTTTTCTTTTTAGGCCAAATTACCATCTGGTGGCTTCGGCCCTTTTTGTGTATCTCCTTTTCTTTATTTCTATTTTTGGCTTAATTAGTTACTAAACGATAAATATATCCTTGTTTTAATCATGGGATATTATAGGTGATCTGGGTCCGGGTACCTAGGCCGATACAGGAGGTGTGAGCTATAGCATACTAAATTTTGAGAGTTAGGCAAAATTCAAGTTTTATGAACTTTAAAAGCCAAAAAACGAGTAACAGTCATGGAGAAGCGGTGACTATTATTCCTTAGGTCATTTTTGATGGGCCGGCAAAATTTTAGGCGATACGGGTCCAAGCGTCTGGGGCCATGCGGGATGCGTGGGATATAACACACGAAAATATGGGAATCAGGCGTAATTCCAGCTTTATGGTCCTAAAATAACAAAAAAAAAGAGTAATATTAATGGAGAGGCGGTGACTACTGTTCCCTACGTCGTGTTTGATTGGCTAGAAAAATTTTAGGTGTTCCGATTTCGGGCGCCCTGGCCTGTGCAGGAGGCGTGGTCAATAGCAATGAAAAACTAAGAATCTGGCAAAATTAGTAATGATCATGGTAAGAGGGTGAATATTGTTCCTTAGGTCATTTTTGATGGGCCAAATTATTTTTGGGAAATCGAGGTTGAGGCGCTCGGACCCATGCAAGAGGCGGGGTCTATAGCACGCGAACATTTTGAAATCGGACGAAATTCTAATTTTATGGCAGAAATGCCAAAAAATGAGTAACGGTCAAGGCATAGCGGTGAATATTGTTCCTACGGTATTTTTTGATGGGCCGACAAAATGTTATGCTATCCAGGTCCGGGCCACCCTGGCCCATATAAGAGGCGTGGGCGATAACACACGAAAATCTTGGAATCAGGCGAAATTCCTATTTAATGATCTTGAAACGCTTAAGCACGGGTAACGGTCATGGCGAGGCGGTGATTATTATTCCTCAGGTCGTTATTGATGGGCTGACAAAATTTTAGGCAATCTAGGTGGGAACACCCAATTTTTGCCCCGCATGGAAATTACCCCTAAAAATAATTAAAAAAAATAATTTTTAATGAATTTTAGGAACTTTTCTTTATTTAGTTGTATTCCATGCATGTTTAATAATCATAAAAATCATAAAAATAATGTTCGAATCTTGATTTCATTAGCATGTTACATTTTAAACTTCATTTTTAGGATTTAATCACATTGTAAATGCATCTTCTAAAAAATCAAAATTGCATACATAATCTTAATTAATTAGTTTTAACATAGTTAATTATTTGATTAGTAGTTAAAATGGATAGTTGGCTGATTTTTACAAATAGTGGTATTAAAATTAGAGTTTTAAACTAAGTGGCTAATTTGAAAAGAAAAAATTTAGTTGATTCTTGAATTGGGTTAACCCATCAAAGGAAAATACGCCTGCTTTGTCGAAGCCAGAATTCCTACACGCCCATGAGCTGTGTCGTGCCCCCCCTCCCCCCTCTTTGTTTCTTCCTCATTTCTCATCCCTAATACACATCAGAGACCCATATCGATAAAAAAGGGGACACGCCTCTTTGCTCCTTCTTAACATCAGGCTATTTCTTCAAGAACCCAAAACAAATCTCATCTTCTTCTATCGTCACTAACTGGGCCGGTGATAGATCTGGCCGGATAACGCCATAAACGGCGGACTCCTTCCCCCTGGAGCTTCTACTTCTTTACTCCATGGCCCGTTCTTCTTGTTTTCTCTGGATTTGCTGAGCTTCTCTTTAGTATCATTGAGTCGACTAGGTCAGTTTGAAGTTTTTCTATATATTTTTGGTAAATAATTGAACAATTAAATTCTTACTATGCTTTGAAGATTTGCTCCCTGATTTCTGTAATTCTCATGTGTAATGGATGATGCTGATTTGAGTTAATTTGATCCTTGTTTCCAGCTTACTGCGTTTGTTATATCACGTGTTAAGTTTAATCACTTTTTCTTTTATTTGAAGATTCAGTTGGATCCTTGTTTAGCTTCAGTAGGCCTGCAATTGTATGAGAATTGAATGTTTCCCAATATAATTTGTCTCTTATATGTTTATTTGGTCATTTTTTTAGGTTTTGTTATGAGATTCTGCAGCTTCAATCTCCTGTTGGAAAACAAGCTATTTGAGAATGATTAATTTCATTAAATTAGATTTGAGTTGCTTTATAATTAATTGGTTGTTTGGTTAGCATTTACGTTAATTGGGTTATAGTTTGGGAATAAAATAAGTGCGGTCTGTTAGTTAGAGCATCTATTTCAAAGTTTGTTCCATTATTTGAACTCTTTTAATAAGAATTCTGTTTGCTAATCTTGGGTTAATCCAAATATGTGTGCTATGGTGACATTCCTAACATTACTCTATGAATCAAAATTCTCATTAGATATAGAATTGGTTTGAACGCACTAAGCTTCTTTAGTCATATGAATGAATCAAAATTGACTCTAACAATTCCTTTGCCTTACTACGCGACTTTCAAAAAGAATCCGAAACATAGGAAATTAATTTATTAATGAACATCGTAGCTTGCTTTAAGCGCATTAATAATAATCATCGTGATTATAGGTACGGTTCCCGTGGCATGTTCACGATATATAAATCCTATTCGAGTGTGCGTTTCACATGACTCGACCTTATAAATTCAAACTGCTTGGGCCGCGAGGGAAATATCAGTAGATTACTAGTTAAGTGAGGTTTGGTTAGTTATTAATGTAGATATGCATACATGTTTTTATACATTAGAATTCAATTAAGTGATTTATTCTTTTGATTGAATTAAGGTTCGTGTGGTGCTTGTTGCGATGACTTGCGCTTTGATGAATTCTACAACTGTTAGGAGACTTGTGCTTTGATGAATTCTACAACTGTTAGGAGAATTATGAATTGGTGATATGTTTACTTATGATTCTTACTAACATTTAGTCTATTTGAGTGAAATTGGGGCTGTAATTTCAAGAAATATTTTGAATCCTTTGTTCATTACTCACTTAGTTGAGATGAGTGATAAAGAGAAAGTAAATTTGGTGATACACTTTTTTAATAACTGCTTTCACTGATCGGGGCTCATATTGATTTCGTTTTAAGACTTATTTAGTTTGTGATTTGAGAATATATTTGTAGTAATTAATGGATTGTTGCCTTTCGTTGATTTACCTGCTATTACTAGTTAAATTTAGACCTTGTTGTTTTGTTTGCTAAGGAGGTAAATTCAAGAGACACCTTTTCTGTATCTTGTTATATTTGTTGAATGAATGGCTTCCCCTTCCTTATTTGAAATCACATCTAAGTGCTGATTCATTGTTGGAATTTTATATTGAGTTTTGTCTCTTTTGAATCTTTCTATATTGCTGAGAATGCTTTTCAATTGGCCCATTTGTCTCACTGTTGGGATCCGTTTTTTCTTTTTGTCTATTTGAGCTATTTGCATTTATAACATTTTTAAGCTGTTGACAAACCCATGCTCCATCCCTTTTATTATTCACGATTTTTGGGTTCTCGAGTTGATTTTTGGACACTGCTTCAATTAATTCTGTTGTTGATTTACCGAGCTCCATTTTCATTCTCCTAGCCTTTGTTTGGCGTTTCAAGTAATCCGTGATTTCCATACCATTTAAAATCAAATGATATAAACTTATGAACATTTAAATCACGAACCTCTTAAAATTAATCTCAAATAGGAAATCAACTTATGACCATCGTAGTTTGTTTTAGATGCGATTAATAAATCGTCGTGGCTATGCATATGGTTCTCGTGGCATGGTCATGATCATACATAACCTACACTCGAATGTGGCAACTCGTGCCTCCGACCCTAACTTCAAACAATATTAAAATCACATGTTGCAATCGCGGGTACATTTCATGTGACGCGGTTGTGATGTGTCTAAAAACAACAAGTGCACGCCATCGTGACTTGTTCCAAGATAAATCCATAAAATATCAAAAGTGGTTTATATACATATCCCGTAAACTAAAATACCGTGTTTAGATAAAGATTCCAAAACTTAGAGAATAATTGAATACCGCCTCAATAGGCATTTTTAATCGTCATGAGCATAGTCATGCCTATATAATCTACACTCGGGTGCGACAACTCATGCCCCCGACTCTAACTCAAAACATTAATTAAAATAAACATGTTGTAAATCGGGGGTACATTTCATGTGGCGCGATTTCCAACGTGTTCAAAATAACAAGTGCACGTCACCGTAACTTGTTTTAAAATAATTTCATAAATATTAAAAAGCGGCTAAAAAGTAAGAAGGCTAAAAATGCACAATAGGCTAAAACATGTAAACAATCAGATAATTCAGGACAAATATTAATAGTTAAGCAACCGTGCTAGAACCACGGAACTCGGGAATGTCTAACACCTTCTCCCGAGTTAACAGAATTCCTTACTCGGGTTTCTGGTCGCAGACAAAATTAAAACAGAGTCAAAATATTCTTGGTTTGAGATTTTAAAATAAAACGGTGTCCCGGAGGATCGTCAAAAATCCGGGTGGCGATTCTAAAAACCAAAATAAATCCCAAATTCGAATATTGTCACTTTAATTGGAACTCCCTTATTACCCCTTCATTAATCCGGAGGTAGTGAAAAAGGAGGTGTGACACTAGGTCTGTGCGCCTGGGCCCATGCAAGAGGAGTGGGCAATAACACACGAAAATCTGGCCACCGGTCGCCATTCCAGTTTTATGGCCCTAAAACGGCAAGATGAGTAACGGTCATGGTGCGGTGGTGACTATTATTCCTTAAGTCATTTTTTGTTGGGTCAGCAAAATTTTAGACGATTCGGGCCGGGGTACCTGGAGTCATGCAAGATGCGTGGGTTATAGCAAAGGAAAATCAAGCTACCGATCGCCATTCCAGTTTTATGGCCTTAAAACACCAAAAATCGAGTAACGATCATGGTGAGGTGGTGACTATTGTTTCTTAGGGAATTTTTGATGAACGATTAAATTTTATTTAAATCGGATCCGAGCATCCGGGCCCATGCATGAGGCTTGGTCTAAAACAAACGAAAATTTGGGAATCAAGCAGAATTTCAATTTCATGGTCCTAAAACGCCAAAAAATGAATAACAGTTATAGCGGGACGGTGAGTATTGTTCCTTAGGTCAATTTTTATGGGCCGACAAAATTTCAGGCGATCCGGGTCTTGGAGCTCGAGCCCATGTAGGAGGCGTGGGCTACAACACACGAAAATGTTAAAATCACGCGGAATTACAGTTTATTGCCCTAAAACACCAAAAAATGAGTAACGGTCGTTGAGAGTCGGTTACTATTATTCCTTAGGTCATTTTTGATGGTCCGATAATATTTTAGGCAATCTAGGTCCGGGCGCCTGGGCCCATGCAGGAAGCGTGAGCTATAGTGCACGAAAATTTGGGAATTGGGCGGAATTTCAGTTTATTACCCTAAAATGCCAAAAAAAGAGTAATGGTCATGGCGAGGTTGTGACATTGTTCCATAGGTCATTTTTTACGAACCGACAAAATTAATGCGATCCGAGTCTGGGATTCCGGGCCCATGCAGGAGATATGGGCTATAGCATACAAAAATCTAGGAAACTAGTAGAATTCCATTTTTTATGGCCTTAAAATTCCAAAAAATGAGTAACGGCCTTGGCGAGGCAATAACTATATTTCCTCAAGTCATTTTTTATGGGCCGAAAACTGAGAATTGAGCGGAATTCTAGTTTTATTACCCTATATGACTAAAAAATGAGTAACGGCCATGACGAGGTAATGGCTATTGTTCCTTAGGCCGTTTTTGATGGGCCAGAAAAATTTAGGTAATTCAGGTCCAGGCGCCCGAGCCAATACAAGAGGCGTGGTCTATAGCACAAGAAATTTTGGGAATCGAGCGGAATTATAATTTTATGGTCCTAAAAGGCCAAAAAGCGAGTAACGGTCATGGCGAGGCAGTGACTATTGTTCCTTAGGTCGTTTTTAATGGGTCAACAAACTTTTAGGCGATACTTGTCCAGGCGCCCTGCCCATGTAGGAAGCATGGGATATAGCCCAGAAAAATATGAGAATTGGGCGGAATTCCAATTTTAGGGCCCTATAACGCCAAAAAATGAGTAACGGTCATGGCGAGGTTGTGACTATTGTTACAATTGAAACTTTTGATGGGCCGAATTTTTTTTGGGTGATTCAGATTTGGCGCCTGGACCCATGCAGGAAGCATGGAAAGCACACGAAAATTTAGGAATCAGACATAATTTCAATTTTATAGCCGTAAAATACCAAAAAATGAGTAACGGTCATGGCGAGATGGTGACTATTATTCTTTAGATCATTTTTAGCGGGCCAACAAAATTTTAGGTGATTCGGGTTCGAGCGCCCCGGCCTATGCAGGTGGCGTAGGCTATATAGAATATGAAAATTTCGAAATCACGTGAAATTCGAGTTTAATGGCTCTAAATTGCCAAAAATGAGTAACAGTCATTTGCAAGGCGGTGATTATTAATCCATAGGTCGTTTTTGATGGGCCGAAAAAAATTTCGGTGATCAGAGTCCGGGCGCCTGGGTCCATGCAAGAGGCATAGAAACAAAAATCTGGGAATCGTGCGAAATTCCAGTTTTATGCCCTTAAAATGCCAAAAAATGAGTAATTGTCATGGAAAGGCGATGTCTAATGTTCCTTAGGTCTTTTTTGATGGGCCGACAAAATTTTAGGCGATTCGGATCTGACGCCCGGGTCCATGTAGGTGGCGTGAGTTATAGCACACGAAAATCTGGGAATTGAGCGGAATTTCGAATTTATGGCTCTAAAATTCCAAAAAAAGAGTAACGATCATGGAATTGTGGTGACTATTTTTCCTTAGGTAATTTTTGATGGGCCAGAAGACGTTTAGACGATCCGTATCCGGGCGCCTGGGCCTATAAAAGAGGTGTGGGCTATACACACGAAAATTTGGGAATCAGGAGGAATTCCTTTTTATGACCTTCAAAACGCCAAAACTTTTAGGCCGAAACTGTGTCTATTGTTACTTAGGTCATTTATGATAGGCCGAAAATTTTTTAGGCGATTTGGGTCTGGGCGCCCGGGCCTATGCAGGAGTCGTGGGCTATAGCACACGAAATTTTGGAATATGGTTGAATTCAATTTTTATGGCCCTAAAACATAAAAATGAGTAATTGTCATGGCGATGCAGTGACTATTTTTTCTTAGTTCTTTTTTGATAGGCCAGAAATTTTTAGGCGATCTGGGTCCAAGCATCGGGGCCCATGCAAGAGGCGTAGGCTATAACACACGAAAATATGGGAATCAGGCATAATTCAATTTTAATGGCCTTAAAACTCCAAAAAATGAGAAACACTCACGGCGAGGCGGTGGCTATTGTTACTTAGTTATTGTTTATGGGTCGACAAACTTTTAGGCGATCCGGATCCGAACCTTGGGCCCATGCATGAAACGTGGGCTATAGCACACGAAAATATGAGAATCGGCCGAACATTTGGTTTTATGGCCCTAAAACGCCAAAAAATGTGTTACAATCATGGAGAAGCGGATACTATTGTTCCTCGGGTTATTTTTGACGGCCCAACAAAATTTTAGAAGATCCGGGTCTAGCGCCCGGGCCCATGCAGGAGGCGTGGATAATAACACCAAAAATCTGGGAATCAGGCAAAATTTCAGTTTTATGCCCCTAAAACGCCAAAAACGAGTAATTGTCATGGCGAGGCGATGTATATTGTTTCTTAATCCATTTTTTATGGGCTGAAAAGATTTTAGACGATCCAGGTCTGGGCGCCCGGGTCCATGTAGGTGGCGTGGGCTATAGCACCTGAAAATCTTTGAATTAGGAGAAATTCTAGTGTTTTGGCTCTAAAATTCTTAAAACCAGTAACGATCACAGAGAGGCTGTGGCTATAGTTGCTTAGGTTATTTTTTTATGAGTCGATAAAATTTTAGGTGATCCGGGTCCTGGCGCTCGGGACCATGCATGAGACGTAGGCTATAGCAGAAGAAAATATGAGAATCGGGCGGAATTCCAGTTTTATGGCCCTAAAACGCCAAAGCAGGAGTAATGGTCATGGCGAGGCGAAGACCATTGTTCCTCAAGTCATTTTTGATAGGCCGTAAAAATTTAAGGCGATCCAGGTCCGGGCGGCCGGGCCCATGCAGGAGGTGTGGGTTATAGCACCAAAAATTTTAGAATCAGGCGAAATTCCAGTTTTATTCCCCTACAACGCCAAAAAATGAGTAACGGTCATGGCAAGGCAGAGATTATTGTTTCATAGATCCTTTTTGATAGGTCGCCAAATGATTGGCGATCTGTTTTCGGGCGCCCGGGCCCATACAAGAGGCATGGGCTATAGAACACGAAAATCTGTGATTAAGGAGAAATTCCAATTTTATAGCCCTAAAATTCTTAAAACGAGTACCGGTCATGGAGATGCAGTTACTATTGTTCCTTAGGTCATTTTTAATGGGCCAATTTTTTTTTAGGTCATCCAGGTCCAGGCACTTGGGCCCATGCAGGAATTGTGAGCACATGAAAATCTGGCCACCGATCGTCATTCCAGTTTTATGGCCCTAAAATGCCAATTAATGAGTAATGGTCATGGCGCAATGGTCATTCCTTAGGTCTGTTTTGATAGGAAAAACAAAATTTTAGGCAATCCGGCTCCAGGCGACCGGTATCATGCAGGAGGCGTAGGCTATAGCACACGAAAATCTGGAAATCGGGCAAAATTTCAATTTTATGGCTCTAAAATGCCAAAAAATGAGTAATGATCATTGGCGAGGCAATGACTATTGTTCCTTAGGTCGTGTTTGATGGGCCGAAATTTCTTTTAGGTGATTCGGGTCTGGGCGCCCGGGCCGATGCAAGAGGCATGGGGTATAACACACGAAAATATGGTAATCAAGCAAAATTCCAGATTTATTGCCCTAAAATTCTAAAAAATGAGTAACTGTCTTGGTGAGGCTGTGACTATATTTCCTTATGTTGTTTTTTGATGGGCCACAGAAATTTTAAGTGATCCAGGTCCAGGCGCACAGGTCCTAGTAGGTGGCGTGGGCTATGACACAAAAATCTGGGAATTGGGCGGAATTTCAGTTTTATGGCCTTAAAATTCTAAAAAATGAGTAACGATCATAGCGAGGCATTGACTATATTTCCTTAGGTCATTTTTTATGGGCCAAAAGTTTTTTAGGCGACCTGTTTCCGTGTGCCCGGGCCCATGCAAGAGGCGTGGACTATAGCATACGAAATTTTGGGAATCGCCCGGAATTCTAGTTTTATTACTTTATATGGCTAAAAAACGTGTAACGGTCATGGAGAGGCAGTGACTATTATTCCTCGGGTCATTTTTGATGGGTCGAAAAAATTTAGGCGACCCAGGTCCGGGCTCCCGGGCCCATGAAAGAGGCGTGGGCTATAGCATATGAAAATCTTGGAATTGAGAGAAATTCTAGTTTTATGGCCTTAAAAGTCCAAAAAACGAGTAACGGTCATGGTGAGACGCTGATAATTGTTCCTTAGGTCATTTTTAATGTGTCAAAAATTTTTAGGCGATCTGGGTGCAAGCGCCCGGGCCCATACAGGAGGCGTGGGCTGTAACCCACGAAAATATGAGAATTGGGCGGAATTTCAAATCTTAGGGCCCTAAAACGCCAAAAAATGAGTAACGTTATGGCGAGACACTGACTATTGATCCTTAGGTCGTTTTTGATGGGACAAAAAAAATTTAGGCGATTTGAATCTGGGCGCCAGACCCATGCAGGAGGCGTGGGCTATAGCACCAAAAATCATGGAATCAGGTGAAATTCCAGTTTTATGCCCCTAAAATGCCAAAAATGAGCAACCGCCATGGCGAGGCGATGTCTATATTCCTTAGGTCATCTTTGATAGGCCAACAAAATTTTAGGCAATCCGAGTAACGGTCATGGTGAGGCGCTGACAATTGTTCCTTAGGTCATCTTTAATGTGTCAAAATTTTTTAGGCGATCCGGGTGCGGGCGCCCGGGCCCATACAGGAGGCGTGGGCTATAACCCACGAAAATATGAGAATTGGGCGGAATTTCCAATTTTAGGGCCCTAAAATGCCAAAAAATGAGTAATGGTTATGGCGAGACACTGACTATTGATCCTTAGGTCATTTTTGATGGGCCGAAAAAAATTTAGGCAATCCAGGTCTGGGCGTCCAGACCCATGCAAGAGGCGTGAGCTATAGCACCAAAAATTAGGGAATCAGGCGAAATTCCAATTTTATGCCCCTAAAATTCCAAAAAATGAGCAACCTCTATGGCGATGCGATGTCTATAATTCCTTATGTCATTTTTGATGGGCCAACAAAATTTTAGGCAATCCGAGTCCGGACGCTCGGGCCCATGCAGGATGAATTCCTATTTTATGACCTTAAAATGCCAAAAAATGAGTAACGGCCAGAGCGAAACTATGAATATTGTTACTTAGATCATTTATAATAGGCCGACAATAGTTAAGACGATTTGGGTCTGGGCGCCCAGGTCCCTGCATGAGTCGTGGGTTATAGCACACGACAGTTTTAGAATAGGACGGAATCAATTTTTATGGCCCTAAAATACCAAAAAATGAGTAACAATCATGGAGAGGCGGTGACTATTGTTCCTTAGTTCTTTTTTGAGAGGCCAAAATTTTTGGCGATCAGGGTCCAGGCGTCAGGGCCCATGCAAGAGGCGTAGGCTATAAGACAAGAAAATCTGGGAATCAGGCAGAATTCAATTTTTATGGCATTAAAACTCCAAAAAATGAGTAACGGTCATGGAAAGGTGGTGGCTATTTTTGCGTAGTTTATAATGGGTCGAAAATTTTTTAGGCGATCCGAGTCCGAGAGCTCGGGCCCATGCATGAGACTTGGGCTATAGCACCAAAAATCTTGGAATCAGGCCAAATTCCAGTTTTATGCCCCTAAAACACCAAAAATGAGTAACTGTCATGGCGAGACGATGTCTATTATTTCTTAGGTCGTTCTTGATGGGACGACAATATTTTAGGTGATCCGGGTCCGGCCGCCCGGGTCCATATAGGTGGAATTTCTGAGAATCGAGCGAAATTCAAGTTTTATGGCCCTAAAATGCCAAAACATGAGTAATGGTCATGGCGAGGTGGAGGATATTGTTCCTCAGGTCCCTTTTGATGGACCGGCAAAATTTTAGGCGATCCGGGTCCCGAGGCCCGTTCCCATGCAGGTGGCATGGGTTATAGCACCGAAAATCTTGGAATCAGACAAATTTCCAGTTTTATGCCTCAAAAATGCCAAAAAATGAGTAACGATCATGGTGAGGCGGATTCTATTGTTTCATAGATCCTTTTTGATGGTCTAGAAAAACTTTGGGCGATCCAGGTCCGGACGCTCCGGCCCATGCAGGAGGAGTGTGCTAGCACACAAAAATATGGGAAACGGATGAAATTTCAGTTTTATAGCCCTAAAACGATAAAAAAGAGCAACGCTAATGGTAAGGTGGTGACAATTGTTCCTAAGGTCGTTTTTGAGAGGCCAATAAAATTTTAAGCGATCCGGGTTCGAGCTCCCGGGCCCATGGAGGAGCTATAGGCTAAGCATAAGAAAATTTTGAAATGGGGCAGAATTTCAATTTTATGGCCCTAAAAAACAAAAAATGAGTAACGATTATGACGAGGTAGTGGCTATTGTTCCTTAGGTCGTTATTGATGGACTGACAAAATTTTAGGCGATTCAGTTCCAGACGCATGGGCTCATGCAGGAGGCGTGGGCTATATCACACGAAAATCTAGCCACTGATCGTCCTTCTAGTTTTATGGCTCTAAAACGCCAAGAAATAAGTAACGACCATCGCACAAAGGTGACTATTTTTCCTTAGATCTTTTTTGATGGGCCAAAATTTTTTATACGATCCGGCTTAGGGCGCCCAGGCTGATGTAAGAGGCATGAGATATAGCACGCGAAAAATTTGGGAATCGGGCAAAGTTCATGTTTTATGGCTCTAAAATGCCAAAAAAATGAGTAACGGTCATTGGCGAGGTAGTGAATATTAATCCTTAGGTCATTTTATATAGTCCAGCAAAATTTTAGGCTATCCAGTTCCGGGCGCCAGGGCCAATGCAAGAGACGTGGGCTATTACATGAAATTTGGTAATTAGGCAAAATTCCAGATTTATGGCCCTAAAAAGCCAAACAAATGAGTAACTTTCATGGCGAGATGGTGACTATTGTTCCTTAGGTTATTTTTTATGGGCTGACAAAATTTTAGGCGATCCGGGTGCGGGAGTCCGGGTCCTTGTAGGTGGTGTGGGCTATAGCACACGAAAATATAGAAATTGGACGGAATTCTTGTTTTATGGCCTTAAAATTCTCTAAAACGAGTAAAGGTCATAGAGAGGCCGTATCTATATTTCCTTAGGTAATTTTTTATGGGCCGAAATATCTTTAGGCGATCCGTTTCTGGGCATCCAGACCCATGCAAGAGGCTTTGGCTATAGCATACGAAAATCTGGCAATCGAGCGAAATTCTAGTTTTATTACCCTATAAGGATAAAAATGAATAATGATCGTGGCATGGCAGTGACTATTGTTCGTGTTTGATGGGTCGGAAAAATTTAGGCGATCCGGGTCCAGGTGCCTGGGCCATGCAAGAGTGTGAGATATAGCACACGAAATCTGGGAATCAATCGGAATTCAAGTTTTATGGCCCGAAAAGGCCAAAAAGCCAGTAACAGTCATGGTGAGTTGGTGATTGGTGTTTCTTAGATCGTTTTTAATGGGTTAAACAAATTTTAGATGAACCGGGGCTAGGCTTCTAGGCCCATGCAGGAGGCGTGGGCTATAGCCCACAAAAATATGAGATTGGGCGGAATTCCAAATTTAGGGCCCTAAAAGGCCAAAACATGAGTTACGCTCATAGAGAGGTTGTGACTATTGTTTCATGGGTCATTTGTGATGGGAAAATAAAATTTTAGGCGATCCGGGTCCAAGCCCTTGGACCCATGCAGGAAGCGTGAGCTATTGCACACGAAAATCTAGTAATTAAGCAGAATTCTAGTTTTATGGCCCTAAAATGCCAAAAAACCAGTAACGGTCATTGCGAGGGGTGACTATTGTTCCTTAGGTCATTTTTTATAGGCCGAAAAACTTATAGGTGAATTGTGTCCGAGCGCCTGGAGCCATGCAGAAGGCCTAGGCTATAGCACACGAAAGTCTAGGAATCTGGCAGAATTTCAATTTTATGGCCTTAAAATTTCAAAAAATGAGTAACGGTCATGGGGAGACAGTAACTATATTTCTTTAGGTCATTTTTGATGGGCCAAAAACTTTTTAGGCGATTTTTGCTCGGGCACTTGGGCCCATGCAAGAGGCATGGGCTATAACATACGAAAATCTACGAATCGAGTGGAATTCTAGTTTTATTGCCTTATAAGGCAAAAAATCGAGTAACACTCATGGCGAGGCAGTGACTACGTTCCTTAGGTCATTTTTATGGGCCAAAAAAATTTACGCGAGATCCGGGTCCAGGCACCCTTGCCAATACAAGAGACGTGGACTATAACATACGAAAATCTTAGAACGAGCGAAATTCTAGTTTTATACTACCCTAAAAGGGCAAAAAACGAGTAACGTTAATGGCGAGGTGGTGACTATTGCTCCGAAGGTCATTTTTAATGGAACAGCAAATTTTAGGCGATCTCGGTGCGGGCGCCTGGACCCATGCAGGAGGCGTGGGCGGATTTTCCAATTTTATGGCTCTAAAATGCCAAAAAATGAGTAACGGTCATGGAGAGTCAGTGACTACTGATCTTTAGTTCGTTTTTGCTGGGCCGGAAAAATTTTAGGCGATTTAGGTCCGGACGCCCGGGCCCATGCACGAGGCGTGGCCTATAGCATCAAAAATTTGGGAATCGGACAAAATTCTAGTTTTATGCCCCTAGAACGCCAAAAAACGAGTAACTGTCATGGCAAGGTGATGTCTATTTTTCCTTAGGTAATTTATGGGTTGAGAAAGTTTTAGGTAATCGGGACCATGTAGGTGGCATGCTATAGCACATGAACACCTGAAAATTAGGCGGAATTTCAGTTTTATGGCCCTAAAACGCCAAAAAATGAGTAACGTTCATGGCGAGGCGGAGAGTATTGTTCCTCAGGTCCTTCTTGATGGGCCAAAATATTTTTAGGTGATACAGGTCCGAGCGTCCGATCCCATGCATGAGACGTGGGTTATAATATCAAAAATCTACGAATCAGGCGAAATTACAGTTTTATGCCCCTAGAACGCTAAAAATGAGTAAATGTCACGGCGAGTCGATTTCTATTGTTCCTTAGGTCATTTAAAAATGAGTAAATGTCACGGCGAGTCGATTTCTATTGTTCCTTAGGTCATTTTATGGGCCAACAAAATTTTAGGCGATCCGGGTCCGAGCGCTTGGGTCCATGTATGCTACGAAAATTTGTGAATTAGGAGAAATTCCAGCTTTATGGCCCTAAAATTCTAAAAACAAGTAACGGTCATGGCGGTGCGTTGACTATTATTATTTAGGTCATCATTTATTGGCCAAAATATTTTTAGAGGATCCAGGTTCGGGCACCTAGGCCCTTGCTGGAGGCGTGGGGTATAACATACGAAAATCTAGGATACAATTTTATGGGCCTAAAATGCCAAAAAATGAGTTATGGTCATGGTGCAATAGTTATTATTGTTTCTTAGGTCATTTGTTATGGGTCGACATAATTTTAAGAGCTCCAGGCCCGGATGCGCGGGCCCATGCAGGAGGCGTGGGCCAAGCACACGAAAATTTAGAATCACGCGAAATTCTAGTTTTATGGCCCTAAAATGTCAATAAAGAGTAACAGTCATGGTGAGGCGGTGATTATTGTTACTAAAGTCATTTTGAGGGGCCGGCAAAAGTTTAGGTTATCCGGGTCTAGGCGCCCGGACCAATGAAAATTTGGGAATCGGGTGTAATTTTAATTTTATGGCCCTAAAACATAAAAAATGAGTAACGGTTATGGCGAGGCAGTTATTATTGTTCCTTAGGTCGTTATTGATGGGCCGACAAAATTTAGGCGATTCGGGTCGAGGCACCTGGGCCCCGCAAGAGGTAAGGGCTATAGCACACGAAAATTTGGCCACCGGTCGCTAATCTAGTTTTATAGCCCTACAACGCCAAGAAATGAGTAACGATCATGGCGCGCTGGTGACTATTGTTCCTTTAGTCGTTATTGATGGGCCGATAAAATTGTAGGCGATCTAGACCGGGGCACCCAGGCCCAAGCAAGATTCGTGGGTTATAACATAGGAAAATCAAGCTACCAGCCGCCATTCAAGTTTTTTGACCATAAAATACCAAAAACCGAGTAACATCATGGCAAGATGGTGACTATTGTTCCTTAGGTCATTTTAATGGGTCAAAATCTTTTTTTAGGCGATCCAGGTGTAGACACTGAAATTTTGGCAGATCAAGTTAAATCCTAAATTCAAGACGACTCTTGAACTATTAGGAGTCTATTAGGAGTACTTGGTGGCCACTCCACCCAAACCCTAATCATGCCTATAAATAAGGCTACATATGTCCTTCAAAGAGGATCTCAACAATTCTATACACTCTCAAAATATGCACAAAGAGATAAAATATACGATCTCTGAAATTCCATAAAACTCTTGGAATATTCATTAAGAGATCAAAGACACGTCAAATATATCTTGCTCAAAGTTCTAGCAACATTCAAGATCCAAATGGATTGTTGCTACATGCTTCTTCATCATGATACATCAAGAAGATGCATATCATCCTAAATACGATAAATACACCGCTAAGGCCCTCGAATTATGGATAATAAATCGGAGAAAAAAAATCAAGGGATAAATAAAGTTGTAACCCGCAATGTTTATCAATAAAATTATTTTTTTATTAGTTGCTTGTAATTGCAGTCTTATTTTCCTATGAAAATTCGTTGCAAACACCAGGTCCGGGCGCCCAGGCCCATGCAAGAGGCCTGTGCTATAATCCACAAAAATATGGGTATTGGGAGGAATTCCAGTTTTAGGGCCCTAAAATGCCAAAAATTGAGTAACAATCATGGCGAGGTTGTGACTATTGCTCCATAGGTCATTATAGATGGACCGGAATTTTTTTTAGGCGATCCAGGTCCGAGCGCTTGGACACATGCAGGATGCATGAGCTATTACACACGAAAATATAGAAATCAGGCAGAATTCTAATTTTATTGCCCTAAATGCTAAAAAATTAGTAACAATCATGGCGAGGTGGTGACTTTTGTTCCTCAGGTCGTTTTTGATGGGCTAGAAAAATTTCAAGCGATCTGGGTCCGGGCGCCCAGGCCCATGCAGAAGGCATGGGTTGTAACACACGAAAATCTAGAAATCGGGCAAAATTTCAGTTTTATGGCTCTAAAATGCCTAAAAATGAGTAACGGTCATTAGCGAGGCAAGGACTATTCTTCCATAGGTCATTTTTAATGGGCCAAAAATATTTTAGGCGATCGGGGTCCGGTCGACCGGGCCCATGCAAGAGGCGTGGGCTATAGCACACGAAATTCTCGGAATCGAACAATATTCCAGATTTATGGCCCTAAAATGCTAAAAATGAGTAACTATCATGGCAAGGCGGTGACTATTGTTCCTTAGGTCATTTTTATGGCCCGACAAAATTTTGGGCTATGCGGGTTCAGCGCTTGGGTCATTGTAGGTGGCATAGGCTATAGTACACGAAAATTTGGGATTGGATGGAATTCTAATTTTATGGCTCTAAAATGTCAAAATAAAGAGTAACGATCATGGTAAAGCGGTAGCTATTGTTCCTTAGGTCATTTGTTATGGGTAGAAAAAGTTTGAGGCAGTTCGGATCTAGGTGCTCGGGCCCATGCAAGAGACGTGGGCTATAGCACACGATAACCTATGCTATGATTTGAATTGAATACAATGTCTGTTGACACTATTATACCTTGAGAATAGTGTGTGCTTTAGTTGTGACGCATAGGCTTAGTTTTTGAATCTTGTATAAGTACCTTAAATTGTATGATCTTAACTTTGCTTAACTTATTTGACTAGAGTGTCTTGATAGTCCAATCTTGAGTGAGTTATGTGCCTTGTGTGTGAGAGGTTTTGTGTTATTATGCGCATTGAATTTGATGTGTAGAACTTGCCCGTGTGTTTGTAAAGCGAAATGGGAGTTTTATTCAGCCTTGAAAGTGATATAGGCATTTCTTTGTTGAGCCAGTTATAAGCTTTAACCCACCTAATTGTTATGTATCTTAGTTAACTCCTTTCAGCATGTAATCCTGTTTCTTTGGCAACAACATTAAAAGCCTTACCCATTAATTTTGAATCGACCATCTATGTAAACCATTTTACCCATCGTGAGTACTTGAAATTGATATGAAATTTGTAAAAGTTAAAGTGTGGGGTGATTGGTTTGGATTTTGAGTGGAACTAACGAAATGAGGAGAAATGTGCACTAATTTGAAATAAAGAAGAAGAGGAACTTGAATTGAAAAAGAAAAAAGAAAAAATAGTTGCATTGTTGTGCAAATATTCCTTGATAATGGTGTCTCTTGATGTAATTGTGCTTAAAGAAGCAGGGATTTTATGTATATTGATGTGAAGGTGGAGTCTTGGTTTGACATAGGTGTGGGGTTTTGAATAATGAAATGTATGTATTAAAGTGCTTAGGGAGGTGTAGTCACTCTTATATCTAAATGTATCTTACCCATCCCGCAACCTACATTACAACATATTAAAGTCCTACTTAATCCTTGACTGAATAGGCTCGATTAGTTGAGTAGTACACTACGGTCAAGCCTATGGTTCATCTTTTGTAGCATACGAATGTTATTTCTGAGAGTGAGTGAATTCTTTCTATCTTGAGTTCCTAATTGTTCTTAAATTTGATTGTGTGTGGAACTACTTTATATTGTTGTGTGAGGGCACTTGATTTATGAGGAAAAGGTAATGTTGTAGACCTATGTTGAGTAAGTGAGCGGGTTATAAATAATGCTTGGTCCTTTTGAGTCAAATCTTGAGGCTAGGATGTAATGGTATTGTGCTTAATATGTTTTAAATATTCTTGGTGTGATTAGTTATGAGAGTTGTTTAAAAAGGTCGTGTCTATATAAAGTGTAGTTTGATTTCTCGATGACGAGCAATGGTTTAAATGTGGGGTGTTGATGGTAGATATAATCTCGTGTTTTGTCGCTTATTGCACTCTAGTTTGCCGCACTTTAATTGAGTTTGAGCTTTAATCGCTAGTGTTTTGCATTAGTTGTGTATTTTACGCCTTGTTGGAGGATTCTGATCTATGTATATGTTATGGAATGAATTCGAGCTATTTGGATCTTTGAAGTCCTAGTAAAATCCTAAGGGATTAAGCCGAGATCACATTCGGGGGTCGAAAACCACGTCCGGATATCAAAAAATCAAGAAAAATATGTACTCTGAAAAAACAACACACCTGCGGTGCGGCGCCCCTGTACAAAATGTATGTTGCCTATCACAATTAGCTCTTTGGTTTTCTCCACTAATGCCCCGCATGGCGTGTCGCCGCATTCGGCACGCTTGTACAATTTTTATAGAGTATTTGTCCTATTTGACGCATGAGAAGGTGTTTTCGTCTGGACCCGACCCTACTTAGGACTTTTGTCACGTCTAAGACCTAAGGAGGCTAAGGAGGAGGTGGAGAATCGAAAGCGCAAGAAATTCGTCATTCGATCCTCAGTCAAGACAAGAGTTTAGATCGTTTTATGTTTTTCTTTACTTTAAACATATTTGTGATGAATTACTCCATATCTATGGAGTATTTCTTCCTTAGGTATTGACGATTGTTTGTGGATATTAACGCTAGTTTTTATGTATTGAATCGTTTTGGGAATTTAGTTGTTGCATGTATATTCACATGTTTATGTAATCGAGAGAGGCATAAATTGTGATATTTTGCATTATTTTGTTGGTTGAGTTTATTAATTCTTCTTAGTAATTGAAAGAGGCTAGTTGAATCATTGATTAAACCTAGTTATGAGGATAATCAAAAGATGTTCTCCTAAATACCAATCCGCTATGAATTCTTGCATATCTTCACCGAGCTTAAATTGGTTCATATTGTGAGGTTGAGACTTAGTCGAAAACATTTAGGCCCATGCAACAGGCGAAGGATATAGCACACGAAAATGTGAGAATTAGGAGGAAGTCCAATCACAGCCCTAAAATGCCAAAATACAAAGGATGGTCATACAAAATTTAAGGCGATTTGAGCATGGTCCCCAAATGAATGCAGAGGGCATGAGCTTTGGCATGCAAAAATTTGGGAATCAGACGGAATTAGGAGATACGGATGTGGTCTCCTGGATACATGTAGATGGTGTGTGCTATAGTTCCATAGGACATTTTTTATTGGTCGGTAAAATTTTAGATGATCCGTGTCCGGACGCCCAGGCCCATGCAGGAGGCGTGGGCACACGAAAATCTGGGAATCGGGCCCCTTTCTATTTTTATGGCTCTAAAATGCTAAAACATGAGTAATAGCCATGGGGAGGCAGTGACTATTATTTCTTAGGTCATTTTTGGTGGGCCAAAATTTTTTTAGGCGCTTTGAGTCCGAACACCCGAGCCCATACAGGAGGAGTGGCTTATAGCATGCGAAACGTGGGAGCCAGGTGGACTTCCAGTTTCATGGCCCTAAAATGCCAAAAAATGAGTAACGATCATGACAAGGCGGTGACTATTATCTTTTAGGTCATTTTTTATAGGCAGGCAAAATTTCTAGCGTTTCGGGTCCAGGCGTTCGAGCCCATGCAAGAGGCGTGGGCTATGACACACAAAAATCTTGGAATCGGGTGAAATTCTAGTTTTACGGCCTTAAAACGCCAAAAAATGAGTAACAGTCAAGTATAGGTAGTGACCATTGTTCCTTTGGTCGTTTTTTAATGGGCCAACAAATTTTTTTAGGCTATTCAGGTACGGACGTCCAGACCCATGCAGGAGGCATGGGTTCTACCACACGAAAATCTGGGAATCGGGCAAAATTCTAGTGTAATGGCCTAAAACGCCAGAAAACAAGTAACGGTCATTGCGAGGCTATGACTATTATTCCTGTAACGATCTGACTGGTCGTTTCGAGAGTTATAGCCCCATTTCCCCCCTTCCTACTTCTTTTTAAGTTCTTCAGCTATATTATGATATGCTGAGTTAGTTGGTTTGGGTTCAGAGTGGTTTCGGAGTGAATTGAGACACTTAGTCTCTTTATTAGAAGCTTAAGTTGGAAAACTCAAGCGAATGTTGACTTATGTGTGAACGATCTCGGATTTGGATTTTGTTGGTTCTGTTAGATCTGTTAGGTGATTTTAGACTTAGGAGCGCATCCGAAATGTGATTTGGAAGTCTGTAGTAGAATTAGGCTTAAATTGGCGAAAGTCAAAATTTGGCAATTTTGGTCGGCGATTTTGTTTTGAGTGATTCAAAGGTTAAACTAAGTTCATATGATGTTATGGGACGTTTTGGTACGTTTGGTTGAGGTACCGAGGGCCTCGGGGTGATTTCGGGTGGTTATCGAAAGGTTTGGAACTTGGAAAATGCAGTTGAAGTTGCTGCTACTGGTGTCTTCCGCACCTGCATAGTGGGAGCCGCAGGTGCGAGCTCGCAAGAGCGACTGAGGAGCCGTAGATGAAGCCATAGAGGAATTGGGCAGGAATTGCAGGTGCAAAGTTATTCCCGCACCTGCGAGAATCATAGATTCGGGCAGGCATGCGCAGGTGCAAGAGGTAAGCCTCAGGTGCGAGGTGGTTTCTACACCTGTGATGATCGCAGATGCGGTCGAGAGTCGTAGCAGTAGTCCCAGGGATTTTAAGTGATTTTCGCAGAAGCGGAGCTTGGTCTGCAGATGCGGCCCCGCAGATGCGACCCTGCAGGTGCGGTTTCATTGGGCAGAATGTAGAAATAGAGGACTTAAATTTTTTTCCTCATTTCCACTATTTTTAACACGGACTTTGTAGCTTTTCAGGTGATTTTTGAAGAGGATTCAAGGATATTCACAAAGGTAAGTTACTTGAACCTTTTTATCCTTAGCTATGGTGTTTTCCTGTTGATTTCTCACCTAATTAGTGGGGTTTTGGAGTAAAAATTGGGGGTTAGGGCTTGGGATTTTGGAGAGTGGATTTTAGGAATTTGAGAGACCAAATGATATCATATTTTGATGAATTTAGTATGGTTAGACTCGTGAGAGAATGGGCTTTTGGGTTTTATAACTTTCGTTAGATTTCGAGACGTGGGCCTCAGGGCCAGACTTGAGTTGATTTGGGATTTTGGCTCTAATTTAATATTTTCTCGTGGACGTGATCCCTTTAGGATTTATTGATTGTGTTGTATTACTTGTGTCTAGATTCGGGACGTTTGGAGGCGGAATCAAGAGGCAAGGGCATTGCAAAGTAGGAATTTGCTCGGTTTGAGGTAACGGTTGTAAATCTGGCCCTGAGGTATGAAACCCCAGATTATTGTGTCTTGTGACTATATGGAGGTGACGCACATGCTAGGTGACGAGCGTGTGGGAGTGCACCGATAGGGATTGTGACTTGGTCCGTCCCGTAGCAACTGTAAAGTTGAACAACCTGTTGATAACTATATGCTCCTTATGTGTTATAGAAAAATTGAATGTAACTCATGCTAGACACCATGTTTAGGCTTTATGTCGGTATTGTTTGGACCCTTATAGGTCGTTTCTTGTTGTCCTCTCACTGTTTTCATTGATATTCCGTACTCAGTCATGTTCATACCTTCTTACATCATAGCTCAGTCTCTATTATGCTATTTGATGCATCGTGTCAATGTTGTTTGGGCTAATTTCTTTGATTTATGAGAGCACGAGAGATTGGAGAGATTGATGACTGAGTGAGGCCGAGGTCGTGATTTGTGAGGACATTTATGGGATCGGGCTGCACGCCGCAACATGTTTCATTGATTCTTCCTTGATTGGCATTGATATAGCGCTTGGGCTGAAGGAACCCCTTCGGAGTCTGTACACACCCCTAGTGAGCGCAGATACCTACTGAGTGTGAGTGCCGAGTGTTGAGTGCTGAGCGGATCTGAGGCATGAGCGATTGTGAGGTTGGATTGAGTGGGAGGACTGAGTGATGTTGCCTGAGGGGCGGTATATGATTTCATTATTTATGCACACAGTTGCTTCAAGTCCTTGTTTGTGAACTATTGAAATATATTTCTTATTGACTTTACTTGAAATTGATTTAATCAAGCTGATTTGACTTAAGCTCTGAATGTAAAGCATGCCACACTTTACAATATTTTGTGATATGAATTGTACTTGCATTTAGCTTGTCACCACTTCGCAGTCCTTATTTACTTATGTTGCTTACTGAGTTGGTGTACTCACGTTACTCCCTGCACCTTGTGTGCAGATCCAGGCATTTCTGGCCATGGCAACAGCTGCTGATAGTCCTGTAGCTGATCATTGGAGATAACGATGTAGCTGTCTGGTGTTCGCAACTTTGCTTTCTTCTTCTCTATCTTTCCTTTTGTTGTATTTTAGATTTTCCAGACTATGTTAGTCTTATTATTGTCAGACCAATTTTATTAGTTGTTTATGACTCAGTGACATCCCGATGTTTGGGGCTTTTCTTCCGCATTTCTATTTTTGAGTTCAACTCTGGTTTCTTTTATGAATTCTGTTATACAAAAAGTATTTTGGCATATATTTGAATGAATTGTTGAAGTAATATGGGAGTCGGCTGGCCTAGTATCATCGATAGGTGCAATCACGACATGTTTGAGTTTAGGGTCGTGACAATTTGGTATCAGATCCTAGGTTACATAGGTCTCACGATTCATGAGCGGATTTGGTAGAGTCTTGTGGATCGGTACGGAGACGTCCGTACTTATCTTCGAGAGACTGCAGAACCTTTAGTAAAATATCACATTCTTGAATTCTTGTTGTGCGGATCTGTTGATTCTGGTAACTAAAATGTTATTTCATTCTCTCACAGATGGTGGGGACTCGCACGACCGGACAGGAGGGTCATCCACTAGTATCACCAGCTAGGGCCGCGAGAGGCCGAGGCCGTAGTAGAGGTCATGGTAGGGGAAAAGGTGCAGCCCACACAGTAGCCGGGGCAGTACCTGCGGACCCCCTAGTTGCTCCAGATCCGGACCAGGTCCCAGTTATAGATGTTCCAGTAGGACCAGCTTAGACACCACCTATGCCTATTGTGATTCCTGGCCTTCAGGAGGCCCTAGCTCAGATTCTAATAGTGTGTACTAGCCTTGCTCAGACAGTCTATATTTCAACGGCCGCAGTCACTTCTCAGGCCAGAGGAGGCACTCAGACTCCTGCAGCTCGCACACCCGAGCAGGTTGTTCAAGGACTCCAGACGCCGGGGGCACCACCAACACATCCAGTTGTACTTGCTCAGGACTATGTGGTTCCTTCTATGACTGAGGATGATCAGCGTATATTGGAGAGGTTTGGGAGACTCCAACCTCCATCTTTCAGTGGTACAGAGGGTGAGGATGCACAGGGATTCTTGGATATGTGTCAAAGGATACTCTGTACAACACGCATTCTGGAGACCAGTGGGGTCTCATTCACTACTTTCCAGTTATCTGGGGATGCATTCAGTTGGTGGGAGGCTTACGAGAGGCGTAGGTCGGTCGGGGCAGAACCCCTTACTTGGTAATAATTTTCCGTTATCTTTCTGGAGAAGTTCGTGCCTCAGTCCCGCAGAGAGGAGCTGTGCAGGCAAGTTGAGCAGCTTCATCAGGGTGATATGTCTATGATGCAGTATGAGATGTGATTCTCAGAGTTGGCCCGTCATGCTATCTGGTTGGTTCCCACAGACAGGGAGATGATCAGGAGGTTTCTAGATGGCCTCACTTTTCAGCTTCGACTGCTTATGACCAGAGAGAGAGTGTCTGGTGCTAGTTTTGATGAGGTTGTCGACATTGCTCGGCAGATTAAGATGGTTCACGATCAAGAAAGGGTTGTGAGGGAGGCTAAGAGGACTCGAGGACAGGGTGGATTTAGTGGTGCTCCTTGTGGGGGTTAGTTCCAGCACGGTAGAGGCCGTCCATTCAGGCATGCTCAGACAGCCCGCCCAGTTCACCGTGGTGCCTCAACGAGCCATAGTTCTCACAGTTCTCATCAGGGCCACTCATCACTCAGTACCCTCCCATCCTAAAGTTCGTCTCGTGCTCCATCAGTTCATGGCTTCTCTATGCCAGGTTCTTCTACTAGTTATCCTGGTGCTCGGGGCTCCCTTCAGTCGCCATCAACAATACCAGGGAGTTGTTTTGAGTGTGGGGAGTTTGGGCATGTATGGAGGCAGTGTCCTCGTCGTCATGGAGGTCCATCTCAGTAGAGGAGTCAGCCTTCGACTTCAGCACCAATAACTTCACCACCCGTCTAGCCAGCTCGGGGTGAAGGTCAGTCAGCTAGGGTTCGCCCTAGAGGGGGAGGCCGATCAGGTGGTAGTCAGACCCGTTTCTATGCACTCCCTGCTAGACCAGATGCCATCGCTTCAAATGTTGTGATTACAGGTATTGTTTCAGTTTTCTACCGAGATGCCTCGGTATTATTTGACCCTGGTTCCACTTATTCATATAGTTCCTCGTATTTCGCTCATTTTCTGGATATGCCCTGTGAGTCTCTAGTCTCGTATGTTCATGTAACTACTCCTGTGGGCGATACAATTATTGTGGACCGCGTATATCAGTCATGTGTGGTATCTATTGGGGGTATGGAGACCCAAGTGGACCTTTTATTGCTCAGTATGGTTGACTTCGATGTGATATTGGGTATGGATTAGTTGTCTCCATGTCACAGTGTTCTAGATTGTCACGCTAAGACCGTGATGTTGGCGATGTGGGATTACCGATGGTTGAGTGGAGCGGTTCTATAGACTATGTACCTAGTAGGGTGATTTCATATTTGAAGGCTTAGCGTATAGTTGAGAAGGGTTGTCTATCCTATTTGGATTTTGTGAGGGATGTTAGTGCAGAGACTCCTGCCATTGATTATGTTCTGGTGGTACGTGATTTACCGAATGTGTTTCCTGCAGATCTTTCGGGCATGCCACCTGACAGGAATATTGACTTTGGTATTGATTTGGTGTCGGGCACTCAGCAAATTTCTATTCTACCGTATCGTATGGCACAGGAGGAGTTGAAGGAGTTGGAAGAATAGCTTCAGGACCTCCTTGATAAGGGGTTTATTCGGCCTAGTGTGTCACCTTGGGGTGCACCGGTTCTATTAGTGAAGAAGGATGGTTCCATGAGGATATGCATTGATTATAGGCAGTTGAACAAGGTCACAGTCAAGAACAAGTATTCTTTGCCTCGTATTGATGATCTATTTGACCAGCTTCAGGGAGCGAGGGTGTTCTCCAAGATTGATTTGAGGTCCTGGTATCACCAGCTGAAGATTTGAGATTCGTATATTCTTAAGACAGCTTTCAGGACCCGATATGGCCATTATGAGTTCTTAGTGATGTCTTTTGGGCTAACCAATGCCCCATCAGCGTTCATGCATTTGATGAACGGTGTATTCCATACCTACTTGGACTCATTCGTTATTGTATTCATTGATGACATCCTGGTGTACTCTCGTAACCAGGAGGAGCATGCTCAGCATTTGAGGATTGTATTGCAGAGATTGAGGGAGGATAAACTTTATGCAAAGTTCTCCAAGTGTGACTTTTGGCTCGATTCAGTAGCATTCTTGGGGCACGTGGTGTCCAGTGAGGGTATTCAGGTGGATCCGAAAAAGATAGAGGCGGTGTAGAGTTATCCTAGACCGTCCTCAGCCACGGAGATTAGGAGCTTTCTTGGTTTGGCGGGCTATTATCATCACTTTGTGGAGGGATTTTCATCGATTGCATCGCCTTTGACCAAATTGACCCAAAAGGGTGCTCCATTCAGGTGGTCGGATGAGTGCGAGGAGAACTTTCAGAATTTCAAGACTGCTTTGACCACAACTCCAGTGTTAGTTCATCCATCAGCTTCAGGTTCTTACACCGTGTATTATGATTCCTCGAGGATAGGTATTGGATGTGTTCTGATGCAGGAGGTAAGGTGATTGCCTATGCCTCGCGCCAGTTGTAGAATCATGAGAAGAACTATCATGCCCATGATCTTGAGTTAGCAGCTATTTTTCACGCCTTGAAGATTTGGCAGTACTATTTGTACGGGGTTCATTATGAGATCTACACTGATCACCGGAGTTTGCAGCATATGTTCAAGCAGAAGGATCTTAATTTGCGTCAGCGGAGATGGTTGGAGCTTCTCAAGGACTATGATATCACTATTTTGTACAATCTGGGGAGGCCAATGTGGTGGCCGATGCCTTGAGTCACCGGGCAGAGAGTTTGGGGAGTTTAGCATATCTTCCAGCAACAAAGAGACCCTTTTCATTGGATGTTCAGGCCTTAGCGGGCTAGCTTGTCAGATTGGATATTTCAGAGCCGAGTCGGGTATTGGCTTATGTGTTATCCAGGTCTTCTCTTTATGACCGGATCAGGGAGCGTCAGTATGATGACCCCCACCTGCTTGTTCTTCAGGATAGGGTTCAATGAGGTGATGCTAGGGAAGTGACTATTGGTGATGACGGAATGTTGAGGATGCAGAGCCGGATATGTGTGCCTAATATAGATGGGCTCCGGGAGTTGATTCTTGAGGAGGCCCACAGCTCGCAGTATTCCATCCATCCGGGTGCCGTGAAGATGTACCGGGATTTGAGACAGCACTATTGGTGGAGGCAGATGAAGAAGGATATAGTTGGGTTTGTAGCTCAAAGACCGGGTGGCTTGCTTCAGAGGTTAGAAATACCAGAGTGGAAGTGGGAGCGGATCACCATGGATTTTTTAGTTGGTCTCCCACGGACTTCGAGGAAGTTCGATGCTATTTGGGTTGTTGTGGATCAGCTGACCAAGTCCGCACACTTCATTCCAATTAGTAGTACTTACTCTTCAGAGCGGTTGGCTGAGATTTACATCCGAGAGATTGTTCGCCTGCATGGTGTCCCAGTTTTCATCATTTCAGATAGGGCACTAAATTTACATTGTAGTTTTGAAGGGCCGTGCAGCGAGAGTTGGGTACTTAGGTTGAATTGAGCACAACTTTTCACCCTAAAACGGACAGACAGTCCGAGCGCACTATTCAGATATTAGAGGACATATTACGCGCTTGTGTCATTGACTTTGGGGGTTCATGGAACCAGATTCTGTCGCTCGTGAAGTTTTCATATAACAACAGTTATAAGTCGAGCATTCAGATGGCTCTCTACGAGGCTTTATATGGGAGGAGGTGTAGATCTCCAGTAGGATGGTTTGAGCCGGGTGAGGCTAGGCTATTGGGTAGAGACTTGGTCCAGGATGCATTAGACAAGGTGAAATTGATTCAGGAGCGGCTTCGCACGGTGCAGTATAGGCATAAGAGTTATGCGGACAGGAAGGTCCGTGATGTGTCTTTCATGGTTGGGGAGAAGGTTTTTCTGAAGGTATCACCCATGAAGGGTGTTATGAGGTTTGTAAAAAGGGGCAAGTTGAGCACCCAGTTCATTGGGCCTTTTGAAGTGCTTCGCGGGATAGGGGAGGTGGCTTATAAGCTTGCCTTACCACCCAGATTGTCGGGTGTGCATCCAACATTTCACGTTTCTATGCTCCGGAAGTATATTGGCGATCTATCCCATGTTTTGGACTTCAGCATGGTTCAGTTGGATGGTGATATGACTTATGATGTGGAGTCGGTGGCCATTTTGGATCGGCAGGTTCGGAAGTTGAGGTCAAAGGATATCGCTTCAGTGAAGGTGCAGTGGGGAGGTCAGCCTATGGAGGAGGACAACTGGGAGACCGAGACTCCACACCTATTCGAGACTCCAGGTATTTTTCTAGACTCGTTCGAGGACGAACATTTGTTTAAGAGGGGGAGGATGTAACGACCCGGCCGGTCGTTTCAAGAGTTAAAGCCTCGTTTTCCCATTACTTCATATTTTTGTGTTCTTAAGCTATATTATGATACGTCGGGTTAGTTGGTTCGTGTTTGGAGTGGTTTCGGGGTGAATTGAGACACTTAGTCTCTTTATTAGAAGCTTAAGTTGAAAAGGTCAACTGAATATTGACTTATGTGTGAACGATCTCGGATTTGAATTTCGATTGTTTCGTAAGCTCCGTTAGGCGATTTTGGACTTAGGAGAGCGTCCAGAATGTGATTTTGAGGTCTGTAGTAGTATTAGGCTTGAATTGGCGAAAGTCCAAATTTGGCAATTTTGGTCAGAAGTGGAAAATTTGATATTGGCATCAAAATGGATTTCCGGATGCTAGAGTAGGTTTGTGGTATCATTTGTGACGTGTGTGTAAAATTTGAGGTCATTCGGACGTGGTTTGGTAAGTTTCTGCATCGTTTGCGAAATGTGGAAGTTTAGAAGTTCTTAAGCTTGAATCTGAGGGTAATTTGGTGTTTAGATGTTATTTTGAGTGATTCGAAGGTTTTACTAAGTTCATTGATGTTATGGTATGTGTTGGTACATTTGGTTAAGGTCCCGAGGGCCTCGAGGTGATTCCGTGTGATTATCGGAAGGTTTGGAACTTGGAAAATGCAGTTGAAGTTGTTGCTACTGGTGTCTTCTGCACCTGCGGAGTGGGAGCCGCAGGTGCGAGCTCGCAGGAGCGACTAAGGAGCCGCAGATGCGGCCATAGAGGACTTGGGCAGGAACTTCAGGTGCGAAGTTATTCCGCACCTGCGAGAGTTGCAGATGCAGGCAGGCATGCGCAGCTGCGAGAGGTAAGCCGTAGGTGCGAGGTGGTTTCCGCACCTGTGATGATAGCAAATGCGGTCGAGAGGCGCAGAAGAGGTCCCATGGATTTTAAGTGATTTCCACATAAGCGGAGCTTGGTCCGCAGATGCGGCCCCACAGATGCGGAATCGGCACCGCAGGTGCGGTTTCACTGGGCAGAATGTATAAATAGAGGACTTCAAAATTTTTCTTCATTTCCACCATTTTTAACACGGACTTTGGAGCTTTTGAGGGAATTAAAAGATATTTTTGGCCGGTAATTATTCCAAATAAAAATATCAATTCAGCCCGGATAGTGAATTTTTCAAAAACATGATCAAAAAAATGAGAAAAATGGAGTTTTTGAAAAGAAAAATGAAATCCATTTTATCATTTAGACGAAAAAACTATTATGATTCTTAAGAACTCAACGGCACTCCCCTCTGCTGCCTCGCTCTACAACCGGATACTTTTCTTGGAACTTGTTGATTTTTGAAGAGGATTCAAGGATATTCACTGAGGTAAGTTACTTGAGCCTTATTATCCTTAGCTATGGTGTTTTCCCGTTGATTTCTCACCTAATTAGTGGGGTTTTGGAGTGAAAATTGGGGGTTAGGGCTTGAGATTTTGGAGAGTGGATTTTAGGGATTTGAGAGACCAATGATGTCGGATTTTGATGAATTTAGTATGGTTAAACTCGTGAGAGAATGGGCTTTTGGATTTTGTGACTTTTATCGGATTTCGAGACGTGGGTCGGGGGCCGGGTTTGACTAGATTTCAAATTTTGGCTCTAGTTTAATAGTTTTCTTGTGGAATTGATCCCTTTAGCCTTTATTGATTGTGTTGTATTACTTGTGGCTAGATTCGAGACTTCTGGAGGCCGAATCGAGAGGCAAGGTCATTGCGAAGTAGGAATTTGCTCGGTTTGAAGTAAGTAATGGTTGTAAATCTGGTCCTTAGGGTATGAAACCCCGGATTGTTTTGTCATGTGACTGTTTGTAGGCGACGCACATGCTAGGTGACGGGCGTGTGGGCTTGCACCGATAGAGATTGTGACTTGGTCCGTTCCGTAGCAACTGTAAAGTTGAACAACCTGCTGATAGTTATATGCTCCTTATGTGTTATAGAAAAATTGACTGTAGATCATGCTAGACACCATGTTTAGGCTTTATGTCGGTATTGTTTGGACCCTTAGAGGTCGTTTCTTGTTGTCCTCTCACTATTTTCATTGATATTCTGTACTCGGTCATGTTCATTCCTTCTTATATCATAGCTCAGTCTTTGTTATGTTATTTGATGCAACGTGCCAATGTTGTTTGGGCTGATTTCTTTGATTTCTGAGAGCCCGAGAGACTGGAGAGATTGATGACTGAGTGAGGCCGAGGGCCTGATTTGTGTGGACATTTATGGGATCGGGCTGCACGTCGCAGCATGTTTCATTGATTCTTCCATGATTGGCATTGATATAGCTCTTGGGATGAAAGAGCCCCTCCGGAGTCCGTACACACCCCTAGTGAGCGCATGTACCTACTGAGTGCGACTGTCGAGTGCTGGTGCTGAGCGGATGTGAGGTATGAGCAATTGTGAGGTTGGAGTGAGTGGGAGGACTAAGTGACATTGCCTGAGGGGCGGTATATGATTTCATTATTTATGCACATAGTTGCTTCGAGTCCTTGTTTGAGAACTGTTGAAAGATATTTCTTATTGACTTTACTTGAACTTGATTTAAACAAACGAATTTGACTTAAACTCTAGATGCAAAGCATGCCACACTTTACATTATTTTGTGATATGAATTGTACTTGCATTTAGCTCGTCACTACTTCGCAGTCCTTATTTACTTCTGTTGCTTACTGAGTTGGTGTAATCACGTTACTTCCTGCACCTTTTGTGAAGGTTAAGGCATTTCTGGCCATGGCAGCGGCTGCTGATAATATTGTAGGTGATCATTGAAGATAGCGAGGTAGCTTCCCGGTGTTCGCAGCCTTGCTTTCTTCTTCTTTATCTTTCCTTTAGTTGTATTTTGGATTTTCCAGAGTATGTTAGTCTTGTTATTGTCGGACCAATTTTAGTAGTTGCTCATGACTTAGTGACACCCTGATGTTTGGGGCTTTTCTTCCGCATTTCTATATTTGAGCTCAACTCTTGTTTCTTTTATGAATTCTATTAATACAAAAAGTCTTTTGGCATATCTTTGAACGAATTGTTGAATTAATATGGGAGTCAAATGGCCTAGTATCACCGATAGGAGCTATCACGACATATTTGAGTTTAGGGTCGTGAAAGCTCCTTAGGTTATTTTTGTTGGTTCGGTAAAATTTTAGACAACCCGGGTCTGAGGGCCCTAACCCATTCATGAAGCATGGTCTATAGCACACGAAAATATGGAAATCGGGTGAAATTACAATTTTATGGCCCCAAAATGCCATTATAACAAGTAACGATAATGGTGGGTTGTAGCACATAAAACTCTAGCCAGTGGTTTCCATTCTTGTCCCTAATATGCCAAAAAACGAGTATCGATCATGGAGAGGTGGTCGCCATGTAGAAGCGTGGGCTACAGTAACGGTTATGGAGAGGCGGTGGCTATTATTCCATAGGTAGTTTTTAATAGGCCAGCAAAATTTGTGGCAATTTGAGTCCGGACGCCCGAGTCCATGCACGAGGAATGGGCAATAGCACACGAAAATCTAGGAATAACGCAAAATTCCAGTTTTATGGCCATAATATGCCAAATACTAGTAACGGTCATGGAGAAACTGTGGCTATTGTTCCTTAGGTTATTTTTGATGGGACAGTAAAATCTTAGGCGATCCAGGCCCGGGCGCCCGGACTCTTGCAAAAGGCGTGGAATATACCACACAAAAATCGGGAATCGGGAGAAATTAATGTTTTATGGCCTTAAAATGATAAAAAAATGAGTAATGGTCATGGCGAGGTGGTGATTACTGTTCCATAGGTTATTTTCTATAGTCCTGCAAAATTTTAGGCGATCCAGGTCCGGGCGTCCGAGCCCATGCAGGAGGCGTGGGCTACAACACATGAAAATATGGGAATATGGTGAAATTACAGTTTCATGGCCCTAACGACAAAAACGAGTAATGGTAATGGATAGGAGGTGACTGTTGTTCCATAGGTCCATTTTTATAGGCTGGCAAAATTATAAGTGATCCAAGTCCGGGCGCTCAGGTTTATGTAGGAGGCGTGGGCTATAGCATACCAAAATCTGGGAATTAAGAGGATATACAGTGTCTGGCCCTAAAACAACAAAAAACGAGTGACGGTCATGGCTAGGCAGTGACTATTTTTTATTAGGTCGTATTTTATGGGCCGGTAAAATTTTAGGCGATCCGTGTGCGGACGAAAGGGCCCAAGCAGGAGGCGTGGGCTATAACACAAGAAATTCTGGCCAACGGTCACAATTCTAGTTTTATGGCCCTAAAATGCCATAAAACGAGTAACGGTCATGGCGAGGTGGTAACTATTATTCCTTGGGTCATTTTTTATGGGACATAAAAATTTAGGCAATCTGGGTCCGCACGGCCAGGGCTATGCACGAGGGGTGGGCTATTCTAGTTTTTTTGCCCTAAAATGCCAAAAAATACTAAAAAAATGTGTAACGATCATGTGAGATGGTGACTATTGTTCCATTGATCATTTTTTATGGGCCTACAAATATTTTAGGTGATCCTGGTCCGAGCCTCCGTGCCCATGCAAGAGGTGTGGGCTATAGGACACGAAAATATGGGAACAGGGCGAATTCGAATTTAATGGCCCTAATACGCCAAAAAAAAGTAATAGTCATGGCAAATCGGTGATTATCGTTCATTCAATCATTTTTTATGGTCCAGCAAAATTATAGGCGATCCGGGTCTAGGCGTCCGGGCCCATGCAGGAGGCGTGGGCTATAGCACATGAAATCTAGAAATCGGGGGGAATTTCAATTTTATGGTCCTAAAACGCCAAAAAATGAGTAACGGTCATGGAGAGGCAATGATTATTATTTCTTAGGCCATTTTTGATATGCTGGCAAAACTTTAGGCAATTCGGGTCCTATCGCCCAGATACATACATATGGCGTGGGCTATCATAGCACACGAAAATCTGAAAATCAGGCGGAATATCAGTTTTATTGCCCTAAAATACCAAAATATGATGAACGGTAATAGTGATGCGTTAAATATTGTTCCATAGGTCGTTTTTGATGGTCCGGAAAAATATTAGACGATTCGGGTTTGGTCTTCCGGATGCATCCAGATGGCGTGGGCTAGAGCACACAAAAATCTGAGAATCTAACGGAATTCGAGTTTTATGTCTCTTAAATGCCAAAAAATGAAGAATGGCTATGCTAAGTGATGACTTATATTTGTTAGGTCATTTTTTATGGTCCGAAAAAATTTTAAACAATTCGGATCTGATCGTCCCGATGCATGCAGATGGCGTGGGCTTTAGCTCATGAAAATATGGGAACCAGACAAAATTTCAGTTGTATGACTCTCAAATACCAAAAAATAAGGAATGGTAATGGCGAGGAGATGTCCATTGTTCCTTAGGTAGTTTTTGATGGTTCGGTATAATTTTAGGCGATTCGGCTCTGGTCACTTAGGTGCATGCAGATGGCATGGGATAATATACGAAAATCTGGGAATCACACGAAATTCCAATTTTATGACCCTGAAATGACAAGAAATGAGGAACGATCATGGCGAGGTGATGACTATTGTTTCTTAGGTCGTTTTTTATGGTATGATAAAGTTTTTGCCAATTTGGGCCCGGTCGCCTGAATGCATGCATATGGCGTGGGCTATTATAGCACATGAAAATTTGGAAATCGGGTGAAATTTTAATTTTATGGATCTAAAATGCCAAAAATTGAGAAACAATCATAGCAAAGCGATGACTATTGTTTCTAGGTTTTTTTTATGGTCAAGCGAAATTTTAGTCGATTCGTGTTCGGTCGCTCGGATGCATGTAGATGGCATGGGCTATAGCACAAGAAAATTTGGAAATCGGTCAAAAATTCAGTTTCATGGTACTAAAACGTCAAAAACGAGGAACGGTCATGGAGAGACGATGAACATGCATGCAGATGACGTGGGCTATAGCACACGAAAATCTGGAAATCGGGAGGGATTTAAGTTTTATATCCCTAAAACACCAAAAAATGAGGAACGTTCATAGCGAGGCGATGGCTATTGTTCCTTAGGTCGTTTTTCCTGGTCCGATAAAAGTTTAGGAGATTCGGTTCTGGTCGCCCAGATGCATGTAGATGTTGTGGGCTATGGCATACAAAAATCTGGGAATCGGGTGAAATTCTAATTTTGTGGTTGTAAAGCGCCAAAAAATGAGGAACGGTCATGGCGAGGCAATGACTATTGTTCCATAGGTTATTTTTTATGATCCGTCAAAATTTTAGGCGATTCGGGTCCAGTCGCCCTCATGCATGCAGATGGCATGGGCTATCATGAAAATATGAGAATCGAGCGAAATTTCAATTTTGTATCCCTAAAATGCAAAAAAAATGAGGAACGATCATGACGAGACGATGACTATTGTTTCTTATGTCATTTTTCATGGTCCGACAAAATTTTAGATGATTCAGGCCCGAATTCTAATTTTTTTGTCCTAAAATTAATAAAAGTAACTAGTCTAAAATACAACCAAACCTCTCTATAATAGCCTCCTTTGTTCCAATTTTTTTTTACTGTTATAGTGAAGTACTATTATATAGGACATATATTATAACATAACATAAAAATTGATTTCGAAAAAAATTTGGTTGTTATAGTGAATGACTATTATATATGGATGATGTTATAGAGAGGTTTGATTGTACGACCATCTCCAACCCAACACCAATTTTGACACCAAATACAATTTTTAGTGTAAGATTTGGTATTTTTTTGCTCCAACTCAATACCATTTCTTACACAATTTTGGTGTGTGAATAGTGTTACACCAAATTTGGTGTAACACTATTCATCAACATCATTACTATTCACCATTATTTTAATATTATCTTTTATCATATAGCACTTTTAATTTAACATATTATAATTTTTTAATTAAGTATAGTTTTTATGTAATATTTTTATAATATTAAATTTATATTTTAATTTTAGTGTATAGTTTTTATAAATTAATTTTTGTATATTTTATTTTCGTATAAAACTGTAAGTTAATTTTAAAATAAATTATAGTTGTATAAAAATATATAACCATAAAAAAAACAAAAAAGTATAAAATTAAAATATAATATGTTGTTAATAAATAACACAATGTTCATTGATTATCATAAAAAAAATATTTAATACAATAGCGATTGACATAGATTAAATTCAATATACATTAAATAACATAATGGGTGAGAAAATTACAACAATAATCTAGTACTCTGGAAGGCCGCTTCCAGATCCACCAATATCATTAAAATATAGAGTATACGGGGCAGAGAATTGTTGTGATTGTGGCTGTTGAAATTGTTGATTTCTTTTATCCATTATTCATTTTTTTCTTGTCGAATAAATTGACGAATATTTGTATCATCAATATAATCTGAATTTGACAGTAAAATTTTATTTCTTCTTTAAATTCTTTTAATTTCAAAGCTCTATCCTTTATCTCCATATCTCGCTACATGTCTGCACTTGACTTTTCTAACAATTCGACAAGCCGATTGTTTTCTGATTGGACCATTTTCATAGCCGATGAAACACCTTCATCGATTTTTCTCTTCAATTTTGCTTTTTTCACCCCAATAGGTCGTTGTGATGATGTGGAATCACCTGCAAGATCCTCATTCAAATTTAGTGAAAATGATGATAAGTTAGGAGATGATATTAGAGGTGAATCGGGAGTAGGAGTCTCAGACTCCGATGAAATAAGAAGAGCCTTGTTTTCGGATTTTTTTTCTTCCAGCATCTACATCTTTAAATTTCTCAAAATCCTTCGACATATTCCACACATGATCAAATTTAAAACCTTTTTGGTTGTTCGGATCTTGTAAATTTTGGTTGTTCAAATTTAATGTTGAATATTTATGTAAAAATTAAACTAAATTTTGTCATAATGTAATATTTATTTAAGTATATCTTATCAATGATTTCACTTTTATTTGAATTATATATTAATATGTATAATGTATAATATTTGCTTATAATTTATATTTATTCAAAAATTAAAGGTATAAATTAATTTTATATTAAATGGTTATATAAGAAAGAAATATGAATTATATGGGAAAAATATGTAAAAAAAGAAAAAAGAAACGATTTGTTTTATAAAGAAAATAATATAATATAGAAGAAGAGAAGAATATAAAGGAAATATTTTTTTTTGGTCTAAAAATAATGTAATGGGTTGGAGTTACTTTACACCATTTTGGTGTTTACAGTATTTTGGTGTAAAAAAATGATGCAAGGGTTAGAGATGTCCTACTTGTCATTTTAGAAAACCAAGATTTAACTTTTTTTTTTCCATTTTTTCCTTAGAATTTATTATTTTTGAAAGTAAAACACGTAAATACATATATAGCATGGAAAACAAAAATATGAAGAGTAAATAAGGTATAGTAGCTAAAAACTGTTTTTATTAATAGTTTCTTAAGGCGTGCAAAAGACAGATATAACAACTAAAATGAACGTGAGGGACTATTCCTAGTGTGTGTTTTGGCTTCGTCCTTCTGATCCAACATTGGCATGTCCACACCTTGAAAATGAATTTAGTTTCATTTTTCTATTGTTATTTCTCGAGGAATTTTAAGAAATCACTATTATTTAGTGGCTATTAACTTCTTATAGCTATCATATACGTAATTACTTTTTATAGTTACTATTCAGTTGTTATGTTAATGTATTCGTTGTATTCTCGCTGCAGTATTCATGAATACAATAGCAAAAAGCGTCTAAAAATCATGATAATCCAGTTGTATGTGCATGTATTCACACATGTATTCGCTCCATATATTCATGAATACAGCAACAAAAAGTGCCTAAAATCAAGACAGTTCAGCTATACACACATGTATTCGCGTTGCTGTATTCGTAAATACAGTATTAAAAAAGCACTTAAAATCAGGGCAGTCCAGTTATATGCGCATGTATTCACGCCATATATTCATGAATACAGTAACGTCATTCACTTTAAAAATAGTTGTGTAAGAGAAAGGAAAAACATAAATAGTGTATTTCATGCCTCAATGGTAGTATATATATATATATATATATATATATATATATATATATATCATAAATGCTTATTTTGCTATAAAATATAAAAGGTAGCTATAGAAAATAGCATTTTAAAATAATTTTGATTTATAATAAATAGGGTATATTGCTACAGGATGTAAAATTTCCTTGTTTCTTCAAGGGATTTTTTCATTCCTATAAACTATTTGAAACCTTATTACGAAAAATGTCCAAGTTTTTGTATTTACCCGACCTAAACACGTTTTCGCTACAAAATATATACATTCCGCCTTAAAAAGCCTACAATCCATTATTAGTGCCTTCAATCAATGGATTTAGTCATACCTTTTTCCTTTTTTCTCTCCTCTTTCCCCTTTTCTCTCCCGATCTTCCACCCTTACAGCAATTTAAGTCAACTACTGTATCCCTTAATTTTAGTTTCCAATTTTGGTAAAATAAAAATATCCCTCACAAACTTCCTAATTTTCCCTCCATCCAATTCGTCTATGTTTGCACACAAAGCACTGGATTGATTATCATTAAAAGAAATTCAAAGACACAGATATAATATGTTTACTAAAAACAGGAAGAGAATTGGTTAGCTATGAGATTCCAAGGCCAAATATTAGGATCCATAGGTTTGTATTTGCACTTTTCAAGTAAAAACGCAGACAATCAATTAGCCCACTTACTCCAAGGGATCACTTCAACACTAGAAATTTTGCTGAAGAAAATGATCATGGACAACCGGTTGCTGCCGTTTTCTTCAATGCACAGCGAGAAAGCGCCGCGCGAAAACGTTAAAGATTAATGTTACAGTTGTTTTTCTTTACAATTATCTGACTTCACGCTCGAATGAATCACTTTAATTTGAATTTCTTAGTAAGTATCTTGTTGAGCCATTATTAAGAAAAGAATAAGTGTTAAGGCAAAGAGATTAGAAATCAATTCCAAATATGTATTTGTCTAGCCTTATTTTTCCCCCTCTAATGCTCACTTTGAATTTAATATCAGTGGGTGTTCTCCTGTATTTCAAATGTTATATCGCTTGCGTTTGTAACTTACCTACAACTTTCATACATTATTTTTACTCAGCTATATAAAATTATAATATCATACCACTTAAATACAATTTGTATATAAATTTTATATTATATGACTTTTGTATATTTTGTATCTGATTTATACATAGTAAAAATAAATTTCATACAATTAATTATATATTATACAACTTATCTACAACTTTCATACATTATTTCTACCCAGTTATATTCAACTACAATATCATACCACTTAAATACAATTTGTATACAAATTTTATATAATATTTCTTTTGTATTTTTGTATGTGATTTATACATAGTAAAAATAAATATCATACAACTAATTATATATTATACAACTTATCTACAACTTTCATACATTATTTCTACCCAGTTATATATAACTACAATATTATATAAATTAAATACAATTTGTATACAAATTTTATACAATATTGTTCAACTTTCATACAATATTTAAATAAAAAATATATATAAACAACAAAATACAATTTCTTCTTCTTCTTCTTCGAGTTTCAATCTGAAATTCAGCCAAAATCAAGTCTAATCTTCACTAGAGCACCCTCAAAATTGAGATATAAACTCCAAATAATTTTTCCAATTGTTTGCAACAACACATAATCCAAACAAATAATGGTACTTGAAAATCCAAATTCGAATTCAAAGTTTCAAAACTTTATAATGATTGTCAATAGGGAGAGTCAAACACCTTCAAAATTTATTGATTGACAAATTCAATTTGAACACCAATCGTGCAATATTACTCGAATTTGAACACCAATTGTGCAACACCTTCACCTCTACATTATTGAAATTTCAATAAGCATGGAATCACTGCTCTCTTTCTCTTTGCTCTACATTACTGGAATTAGGGATTGAGAGATAGAGAGAGACATAGAGAGAGAGAGAGAGCGCATGTCACGACCCAAATTCCCAACCTTAGGGATCGTGATAGCGCCTAACACCACACTTGTTAGGCAAGCCAATGTTAGAATTTGAGTAGCTAAATTCCTTTGATCATTTCTTAAATATCAATAAATAAATCTAATGTTAACTTAATTTAAATGATTTTCAATGATAAAATAATAAACAACTGAATAAAAACGAACCACGAACTAATTATATAAATAACTCTAAGACTATCCAGGGTCTGATGTCACAATTCACGAACTACTAAAGAATACTACAAATACTGGGCTGAAAGAAATAATGTAATTGTTCTGAATAAAATAAAACAACATTTATGGAAATAGGAGAAGACTCTCGAGATCTGCGAACGCCGACAGATATATCTCGTGTCTCCGAATAAATGAATAGTCGCTCTAAATATCTCTACTGCTGGTCGATACCTGGATCTGCACAAAAGAGTGCAGAGTGTAGTATCAGTACAACCGACCCTATGTACTGAGTAAGTGTCGAGCCTAACATCGACGAAGTAGTGATGAGGCTACAGCGGGGCATTAACAACATATAACCTGTGACAAGAATATATACTATAACGCAATAAAACAGTTCTACACGAACAAGAAAAATATAACTGAGACAATAAATATAAAGCAAGAAGAAAATCTAAACAAATAATTAAGTACTGCAACAACAATGAAATAACTCAACCGCCTTTTCCAGGCCTCAGCTATAACCAACTCTCAAATAATTTCCAAGGTTCCAAACTTTAACTTTAGATAAAAGTATTGCTAAAATATGAAAAATAGTAATGTAAAATAGTAAGTTTTCAAATCTTTATTTTTCTTTGAAAATCAGTAAAAATATAAATGTCCTCCCTTGTCGCTCCTTGTTGCGGCGTGCAACCCGTTCCCACCTGTCCATCCTTATTGCTCTCCCTATAAATATATCACCCTTATTGCTCCTGTTGCGGCTTGCAACCCGATCCCACCTATCCACCCTTATCACTCCTTGTTGCGGCGTGCAACCCGCTCCCACCGGACATATCATATCAGTTTATTTATGAGACTTTCACAATTCAGGCCAAACTTTTCACAATACTTTTATTTTCACAATTTCAAACATAAAACCGTATAGCTCGTAAGCTTTAACTAATATCGTTTTACAATAAAACCAACCAGAATATTTGTAAACACCATAACGTTGTCAACCCAGCTCAGTCTTTATGTACCATGATAAAAATCAAAAGAACAACCAACACTTTTAATACCCTCGCCACAACAATTGACAATAATCAATTGAAACCCAACAACCACGTAAACCTCAACAATCATAAAACAGTTAAACTACATTCCTCATCAATTCCTTAATATTATCAACAATGGAACCAACAGGAACATATACATATATATATAATTTGCAAAAACAATGCCAAAACGCTCAACCGTTTTGTACCACAAGGAATCCAGCTATAACAACCAATACTCTTTTCAAAAACCAACAATAATATCTAACAATAAAATAACAAGACCAAGTGGTCATATAAACAATAATGAATATAGAACAATTAAGACAAGAATCAATTAAGTTGGGAACGGGAAAAAGATCATGCTTAACAGGCAAATTGGGTGGTGCATAGATACTCGCCACCTCACCTATACACCATGCTCATGCATTTCACATAGCAAACAAGTGGAGATTCCTATTCCCTCAAGTCAAAGTTAGACCAAACACTTACCTCAATTTCACAGACCACTCACTGCTCAATTATTGCTTTTCGTTTTGAATTCACCTCTAACTTGCTCGAATCTAACCACAATTAACTTAATATAATTAACTTATGCTAAAGGAACTAACTTTATTGAAAAATATATTTTTTTCTAAGTTTTCTTAAAAAAATGAAAACCCGACCCCGGGCCTGCTTGGCTTAAACTCGGGGTTCAGGCCAAATTACGTTTACCCATTCATCCACGAACCCAAATATATAAATTTCAAAATACGACCTCAATTCGAGGTAAAGATTCAATTTTTATAAAATTCTCTAATTCTACCCAAACCCTCAATTTTTACCATGAAAAATCTTAATTTTTGATTTAAAAGTGATGAAAAACAATGGGTAATTGAAAGAGTAAAGTTTAGAATTGATTACCTATGACTTGGGGATGATATTTGGTGAAGAAATCCGTTCCTAGGGCTATGGGGTTCGAAAATTTAACGAAAAAGAAGTCGACCCGTTATATATATATATATATTTCTGTCAGTTGTTCTGCCTCGTTTTCATATCAAACGATCCCGAAACTCGATTTTTATGTGTCCAATGGGTTCCTTGTGAAATTCTAGTCAAGTTAGGCTTTTGAATGACTCAATTTGGCCTTATAATGAAGGATATATGTAGGTTTTAATATTTGCAATTTGTGCAGATTTTTAATACGCCGTCAGCGGCAATTTCGTAATTAACCTAAAAAAATCTGGCAACATTAGTAAAATGCCCATAAAACCCTCATACGATGTCCAAATTCGATGATTCTTTTTTTTACGGGTCCCTAATTATGATACGGATCTAATACTTCATTCAAAACAGAAATCAGAGCTCATTTGTTCAATATGATATCATTTATGCTTGAAGAAACGACGTCGAAGCATAGGAAAGAACGAGCGCAACACAACCCAAACCTATTTGAAACTCACCCGAGCCCTTGGGGCTCTAAATCAAACATGCAGGCAAGTCTAAAAGCATCATACATACTTGCTCGTGTGATCAAATCATGAAAATAACATGTAAAACAACGAATTAAACCTCAAAACTCATTATTTTCCTGAAGAACACTTATAGTTCATAACTTTTCAACCAGATGTCCGAATCACGTCAAACGAACTCCGTTTTTTACCAAATTTCACAGGCAAGGCCTAAATATCATAATAAATCTGTATCGGGCTCCGGAACTAAAATACTGGCCCTATACCAATAATTTTAAACATTAATTCTTTTCTTTATTTCATAAATATTTCGACAAAACAATTTCTTTCAAAAATTGATTTCTAAGGCTTGGGACCTCAGAATTTATTTCCTAGCATACGCCCGGGTCTCATATTTACTGCGGATCTCCTGGGACCGTCAAAACACAGATCTGAGTCTGTTTACTCAAAATGTTGACTCAAGTCAACTAAAACTAAATTTTTAATTCTAAAAATTATTATTTCTTATATTTTCACATAAAAGCTTTCCTGTTTCACGTCCGGACTGCGCATGAAAATTGAGGTAGTTAAAATTAATATTTTTATGGCTAATAAGTCTAGAAGGGAGTCTAAATTCATAAAATGACCCTTTCGGTCATCACAATGCATGAGATAAAGACGTAGAGAAAGAGCGCATGAGGGAGAGAGAATAAGGATGAGAAAATAATTGATCCGTAATATAAAGGGATACTCATTTAATTCCTAAATTGTATATAGTATGTAATTAAATTGAAACTTGAGTAGGGAGGATAATAAAGTTTCAAATAGTGTATAAAAATATAAAAAATCATTTCTTCAATTCTTCCCCTCACCCGTTTTCCATCATGGACACTGCTTCCTGTCCATCAATTTGGGAGTTTTATAGTTTTACCCACAAAAACTAAACTAATTACCCTTACCTACCCATTAGCTTTCTACCCACAAACTAATTACCCTTCCTATCTATTGCAACTTTTATGGGTAATATTATTAGTGAAAGGAGATAGGGGAATCGTTATTGTGGTTATGCTTTCATAAAGTTAAATGGAAAGTCATACGAGACTATTGTTAAATCGTGAGATTAAATTACGCCCATAATTTATTCTTGACACATTACATAAGGAGGAGGGAAGCGAGAACCTGAGAAAGCCAACAAGAGATGAAATCGTAGGCTGCCCACAAAAGTTAATATGGAGAAGAGAGAAATAATTATTATTTTTATTATCTACTTCTAATACAATAAATAACAACTCCATGAAATTCTATCTAACTCCTCTTTTAAGAATTTTTTTGTGTAGAAAGCATGAGAATTTTGTTAAAATATTTAAAAAGGATCCAGTTAGAATTTTATTTTAGTTTTTTTTAAAAAAAGACCCAATTATAACATCATATTGTATAGTATAAAAATATATTATTGTAATAAACTATATACTATTGAATTATATATTATATACCAAAATAACAGGCAATATATGAAAATGATATTTTATGTTCTTCATTCAACATTATACTATTACATTAAAATGGTATATTATTATGGTATATTGTATACTATTTCAGCATATTGCACATTATTACAATATACGTTACAGTATATTATATACTGTAATAGTATACAATTGCATTATAGTTATATAATCCTAAAGTATATTGTATACCGTAATGGTATATTGTTAGGTAACTGTGTTCTTCTTCGATTATTAACGTATCACCATTGCAGTAATAGTATATTGTTGCAATATAGCTATATACTCCTACAACATATTATTATACCGTAGCAGTATATTATTAGGTAGTTGTGTTCTTCTTCGATTTTTAGCTGAAAGATTCGATCTAAGTCACCTCAAATCAACTTCAAATGTGATCAAATTTCAGCATGAACTTCCAGAAGGTACTATAAGCAATATTTAATAACACTCACTTTGAATCAAATAAAAAATCTTCAAAAATAAAAATTAAGCTTCAAGCCAACAATGATGGATATTCAAATACACAAAAAATTCAGATTTGAGAAGCTTATTCGAAGGTTAATAAATAATTTTTTATAGCACCCACATCGAATCAAATAATAAATCTTCAAAAAAAAATTCAAATTCAAGAGCTTCAAGCTCAACAATGATGGGTCTTCATACACACACAAAAATCATAAGGAAAGGAGGTCGAGCAATAGCTTGGGTTGACCCTCTTAATGAAGATCGATCTGATTGAGAAAACGTAGATCCATTCAAGTCCACTACCAGGTAAGCTTGCAAATGAAGTCGAATATTTTTAACATTCTGTACTTCAAATGAGAAGTCAAATAGCTAATGAGTGTGCCGGGTAAATAGTTTGGGCTGTATAAATAGAAAAAGTAAATAGTTTAAGTTTGAATATTAGAATGTAAATAGTTTGAGCTTGATGGGTATAACGTGAGATTTTCCCATCAATTTTATCCGTCCAACAGCCACTTTATACAGCTACACAGGCCCAGAAAAGCCCAATATGTCACACTCTCTCTTGTGTATTAATGTCCATCTTTGTCCAGCTTCCTCTTCGGTTCGACCATATATTTGATTTGTATTTCTTACATTACAATTACAACAATAAATAATTTGGTTATTCATGCACATTTATAATTTTTTAGTCCCAATTTTTAATTCCCTTATTAAAGTTACTTGTGTATTTATCAACTCAGAGAAGGTAAAACATAACTTCAAAATCAAGCCGTAGACATAACTAAAAACTTGAAGATCCTATAAACGAATAATGTTGAGCTATATAATGTCTTGTATCAGGTCTATAAAGGTATGCAAAGGGAATTCTAACGATCAAGGGTACATAAGTTTTATCTAAAGAGTTTTACAAAGATCTTGAACTACTTCATCAATTCATTGTATTAAAAGGTTTAGGTTTACGTTTCAAAATTTTACTCATAGCAACGATCTAAATAACCACTAGGAAAGATAATGAATTGACTGCCATAAATTCTGATCGACCAACGACCTGGGCCTTGTTTCTTGTTCCCGTGAACTCAATAGCTTTTGTCAAGATTCTGTATTTATTTATATTAAAAAATTAATTAAATATATAAGAATATTTAACTTGGAACCCAATCTGTTAATCCAGTTGTTACAATATATTAATAATTTGAGATTACTTTAGGAACTCATAAACTTAAAATTCTAGATCGCCCTCAGCTAGATACAGATGTCTTCTATACTTCCACGTTAATACTCAGAAAAGTAATCTGATAAACTGTCTGGTGCATTATTAAGCATAAACGGTGGAAGTAGAACTTGTTTGTTTGAAACCAACCAACAAGAGTAATACTTATAAAGTTGCATACAGTAGCAAAATCAGAAATTTTATTTAGGATGTTCAAATTTGAAAGAAGTAAAAAGAATCTCTGATATAAAGTGTTCAACATATGCTATATACCATTAAAATCTAATATTTTGCTTATATATACCGTGTAATTTTTCGATGAATAGTGGTCAGTTGGCCACCCTTGAACTAAGTAGCTTCACCATATTGTGATCCTCCACAAACATATAAGAATAGTCATCCTCTAAGCAACTCATTTGGTTTAAAAACAGTAGAAGAAACTCAATGAGTATAACCTCTTAGTTTCTTGAAGAATAAGTCAACCATCCGACAGCTAAATTAGGAAGAAAGTAGAGGTAGGCCTTGGAATTGAGTTTCCACCTTGAAGATTTGTGATGGGGCAGCATATACAGATTTGTGATGGAGCAGCATATACAGATTTAGGATTTGAGCATTATGTATTCGAGTTCAAGCTTCTATCACAATTTATTTGATTTATTGGGTTTGAAAAATATTATTTAGAGTGAATGTCTATCTTTTAGAAAGTTATACTTTGTGGCTAAGTTATATTTTCCCTATAAATAGAGGGATCTTACTCCGTTGTAAATCATTCCAAAATTCAATAAGAATTTTCTCTCTCTTTCTCTGTAATATTGTTCTTGTTCTTTTATTGTTTCATAACAAAGCTATAATAGTTTAAATATTTTCATTTATAATTTCTCTTATAAATTCTTTTTTTTTTGGTAATTAAACATCTTTGTATTAACCATCAATGTTAATATTTACAAAGCAGTAATCATCTCGACCAACTTCCATACTGGACATCAACTCGTTGTAACCTTCACAGCCTCCTAACCTCATTTATACAATTACTCTCACAAGCTAACTACTCAGTATTTATATTTTGTTAGAAGGACACGAGTATAACCCTCAACTCTAATATAGCACATGCAGACCACTCTCCTTGCAAGGACATCCCATGTTGTTGCTTACTTCTCAAATATCCTTGTATTTCTCTTAATGCACATTGTGTGTGTATATTCTGCATACACTAGTTTGAGTATCCTTGCCAGCTGAGATCGCCCATTTGTTTTCATTACAATCCAGTAATACCAATCAGACCACGATGTTGTAGATGTTGTTGTATTTGTAACCATTGCATGAGTCTGGACCATAGGCTTCTACCAAATGCACATTCTGTAAATACATGGTCTCTTGTTTCTGGTGTTTGATTGCAAAAGCAGCATGTGTCTTTCATTTGTATTTCCTAGTTCTTCAATTTGTCAGCACTGAGCAATCTTCCCTGAATTTGTAGCCACATTGTGAAGATTGCTTTTGGCCGTGCTTGATTCTGTTATATTAAACATTTCCATGAGACTTTAGGCAGCTCTCCTAACAGTTGCAACTAAACCTGTTTGATTACATTGGTAAGTTTGGCTATTGCTGATGACATCCAGATTACCCCTTGCTCCAAATATTTTCCTGACCTCCATGATGCCTGGTTTGGTGCTCCCATGGTGGCAAAGACTTGATCCTTAATGTAGTAGCTATGGATCCGTTTGATCCAAAGCTTATCTTTCTTGTTTGTCATTTCCCAACATGTTTTTGTGATTGCATCCTTATTCCATAGTGCCAAGTTGATCAAGTTAAGCCCCCCGGTTGCTCTAGGTGAACACATCACGTCCCATGCCACTAAAGCTTTTTTAGTAATTATATTCTCCCCTGAACACACATATCTTCTACATTAGGCATTAATTGCTTTGACAACTTTAGCTGGTATGATGAAGATATGAGCCCAATAAGCTTGAACACCAACAATTTTACATGTTGCACCAATTGAATTTTCTCTGCATATGAGAGCTTCTTTACTGTCCAAGAGGATATCATATCTAGTATTTTATCGATGAGTGGTTGCCATTGCATGACAAAGAGCTTCTTTGTGTCAAGTGGTATGCCCAGAAATCTAAAAGGAAGAGATCCTTGACTATAGCCTAGTTTTTGCTGTATGTCATACTTCACTTCTAAGCTGACCCCTCCATAGTAAATAGAGCTTTTGGCTAGGTAAGATTTAAGACCTGATGCTGCTGATAAAATATTGAATTTGTCATGCAGCAGTGCTACAGATGCACCATCTACTCTTACAAATAGGAGGAGATCATCCGCAAAACTCAAGTGACTTAATTCCAGCCTTGAACACATCAGATGATAATGAAAAGCCTTCTCCTGCTTCAAAGTCTTCAAGTTCCTGCTCAAGTATTCCATTGTTATAGCAAACAAAAAGGGGGCATTGGATCCCCTTGCCTCATCCCTCTAGCTGCATCAAATGGCTTAGTTGTTTCCCCATTGATGAGTACAATATAATTAACAGTTGTGACACATTCAAGAATTCACTTAGTGAATTTTTTTGGGAAGCCCAAGCCTTCTATCATTTGTTGAAAGTACTTCTAATCCACTGTATCATAAGCCTTTTGGATATCCACCTTGATGAGACATCTTGGTTAAATGTTCTTCCTATAATAAGCCTTAACCAGCTCATGAGCAAGTAAGATATTATTTGCCACCTTTCTACCTGGGATGAACCCTGTTTGTGTATATGAAATTATAGAAGTTATAACTTTCTGGAGTCTGTTGGCCAATACCTTGGCAATGAGTTTATATAGTACTATGCAACAGGCTATTGTTTTGTATTCTTTGATGCTAGAAGGGTTAGGAACTTTAGGAAGTAATGTGATAGTTGTACAGTTGATTGCTCTGACTTCCCTGTTTGAAAGAATTCCTTAACTGCTTGACAAATTTCGGAGCTTGTAAGAGGCCAAGTTGATTTGAAGAATAAGGCATTATATTCATCAGCCCCTAGTGCTTTAGCATCTTCAATAACACACAACCCATCATATATTTCTTATTTAGTGACTTCGGCACAAAGACTGATTTGCTACATGTGATTGAGCACTGGTCCGAGTTTCATCACCTGTTTGTTTACTGCTGGTAATTGGACGGCAGTTGATCCCATCAAGGAATTATAAAAGGCAATGAATTTTTTTGTCTTCTTTCCTTCATAATTGCTGAAAAATACTTGGAATTTGAATCTCCTAGTCTTATGTATTTAGCTCGAGCTTTCTGTTGAATGATACTTTCTTCTATTAATGACCACTTCTCCAGCTTCTCTAGGAATTTTTTCTCTTCAACAACTAGTTCGTCTGAGTAACAACTAAATATTTGATCTTGAATCCCCTACAACTTATTTTTGGTTTGTTCCAATCTTTCTTTAATGCCTCTGAATTCTTGTTATTTAGTTGCCTCAGTATTGGTCTTAAAGCCTTTAGCTTATACTCGACATTCTTCATAGGATCTGCACTTAGGTGACCTTTCCATACTTCTTCTATCAGTGCTAGGAAATTTGGATGGTCAGCCCAAACATTGGAGAACCTAAATGAATCTTACCACTTGGTTCACTCTTCTCACTATAATTACCACAAGAGCATGATCTGAAATGAGTGACAATCTGTATTTTACTTCCATGTGCCCATATGTTTGCATCCAGTCATCATTCTCTATAGCTCTATCGATCCTCTATAGACTCTATCAGCACCTAGTTGCTTATTTGACTATCTGTAAAAATCCCCCTTCCAAGGTAACTCATTCAAGTTTAACGGGTGCATATAGTCTGAGAAATCCTGCACTTCATTGCTTGTGGCTGGATTACTATAAAGCCTATCTTAAATTTTCAAAACTGAGTTGAAGTCTCCCTATATGATCCATGGTTTAGATCTTTGTGCTGCTAAGGCTTGTAACTGTTGCCACAACGGTTTCCTCTGATCAATGGTGTTGAAACCATACACTACTGTCATGAGGCATTTCATTGGATTCTTTCTACCAACAGTACTACAGTGCATTACTTGAGCAGATTTTTCTAGCACTGTTATTTCATAAAAAGTTAGGATTCCATAACATCCAAATCCTCCCATTAGGTGCCTGTTCATAATTGTATCTAGTTTGTCATCCCGGTACCACCACCTGAGCTATATGATCAGCCTTATCCTTCTTGAATCTGGTTTCTACTAAGACAACTAACTTAATATTATTCTCTTTTATATAGGTACACAACTCTTTTTATTTGTATCTCTTGTTGGTACCTGTTATGTTCCACACCATTCAAGACATTGGGTAGGGTGAGCTGGACCACCTGTGGCAGGTGGTTTCAAGTTAGCCATCATATCTGAACTTGTTTGTTGTCGAGGCCCTTGTTTCCCAGGAGATAGTATTGCTTTAGCGTAGTTAATTGGAACCCTATTGATCTCTCCTGCAATCTTCCCCTTTTCTACTCGTCTTTGTAGGCCTTCCTCTGCTAGTTGCTTGTCATCAAGATTATCAGGTTGCTCAGAAGTACACTCTATTTTCTTGATTGGTTCATCTACTTGTTTTGGCCTTCTTTTGAAGTAGAAGCTACTGTTGCTTCTTTAGTTTTCCATACCTGCTTCACTGGTGGTGGCCTCCTTTTCCTGGGATGTTGGTCATGTTTAACTCCCTATTTGGAAATTTTTGCATATAAAGCCCAGTTTTAAGACACTTTTCACAAAATTCTGGCTTCCAATCATATTCAACAGCCATGTTCAAATATTGCACATGATTCATCCATGACTGGTACCTTGCTTGGTAAGGGCTTGGTAATATTTACTTTAATAAGAATTCTAGCAAAGAAAATTTGTGATTGTTTAGCGGTGCACTCGTCTGCAAACATTGGAGTTCTTATGGTGCTTGCAATTCGGCTCAATGAGTTACCACTCCAACAGTTCATAGGCAGCTTAGGAAACCTTACCCATAAAGGTATTTCTGTTAAGAATCCTGAGCCAAAATCGAACTGTGGAGACTATTGCTTCATTATCAAAGGTCTATTGTTCATTGTTTATAGACTAGCACACATAATTTCTTTCACATCAGCCGTGTTTTGAAACCTGACTATGTAATAACCTTCATCATGATAATATAATTCTGACACAATCTCAATGTTCCACATCTGATTAATGTATTGCTTCGTATAATTGTGTCCAGGTTTTTCACCAATCACATACACAATTAAGTCACACTTTCATTTCAGGTTCTCCTTCTCAATTTCTATTTTTTTAAGCTTAGCCACTAGGTTTCCTTCTACAATTTCCGGAGTTATGCAGCTTAATATCATACCATTAGCAGCAGATCTGTTACCTATTAGTACTCCGATCCAAGTCGACTCCTTAGGTACCTTCGGCACTGAAATAGTGACTGGTACAGTTAATGAAGCTTGAGGTACAACTTCCTGCTCCTTGTTCTTCAATGGAACAGTAGCAACTCGAGCAGATGGAGGTGTGAAAATACCCCTTAGGTCGGCATGCATGGGGATTGGGCTTTGATTTTCCTTTTTCTGGTTGACTAGCTGATCCAGAAGCATCTACATGAGGGATCTGTGCGAGAATACCAGATCCAGCTTGCATCTTCTCTAGAAATAGACTCAATAATCGTTGCTGAGTTCCTTCCTATGTTATTGATCTTTGGAATTTTGTCATCCACCTTAATTTGTTGCTTCTTAGGTATACCTCGAGCCTTCTTTCCAGCCATAAAAGATATCAGCACACGTTAGCTTAACTTGCGCCGAGAGGACTAGAGAAGAAGAATAATTTCTCTTAAGAATATTAAAAAATAAAATTTATAAGAATATTAAAAATAAAAATTTGTTGATATAATTTATTATCATCTTTAGGAACTTCTTGTCATATGGAACTCCTCTTTTATCAACTTTAATTTATTCAAATTAGTAGTTTGTTACCAAATATATATAAGATCCAAATTAGATCCTATAGAACAAGGCCACTTAAGTACTTGAAGAGATTTGAGATGATGCTTATAAATTTTAATTTCCAAGTTATTTATTGATCCAAACCCAAATTCTAAATTATTGTATTAAATGTAAATACCAACTTAACATGCAGCATACCCTTAATTAAGTACATGCCAAAAAAAAGAGGTACATGCCATAAGGTGTGGGGAACGGTCAAGATTTTGAATTTCTTGATGCTGTAATCTGTTAGACGATAAAGATGGGAAAAGAAGGGAAATGACATTTAATTAAATTATATACATTAATGATGTAAAATATTTTTAGGTGTAGTAGTTTAACGGGATAGAATGAGCTGTTTACTTTACCTGTAGGACATGTTATAATGTACTCCGTACATATTGCATGTCATCTAAACTTGATAATACATAAAGTATAATGTCAAAATAGAATATAATGTACAAAAGTTAAACTCATAATTATATTATTTTAAACTCTCTCAAGTTCTCTTGATCCTACACCACATAAACGACCACATCCATTAAACTCAACTTATATTGTTTCAACTCTCATAAATTTTCCTTGAACCTACAAGAACACTAAATATAAAAGACAAAAATTATTTAATATTTCATCTTAAAAGGAAGCCATAATGAGTAGAAAGAGACCTTGCCCCATTATATGCTTACCATTTGTACACAGATTATAGATGACAAGCGGAAATATTATAGCTTTCCTAACAGTGGCTACTGAGCCATGAAAGTCTTACCTTCACTACTTTATACTATACTTTCTTAGCTTTCAATCAATTCCATATAAATGCACCCAATAGCAAATCACTCACCAATGACCAATGCCATTCACCCTTTAATTTAATTTTGCTTCTGCCCCTTCAATATTAACTAGGACTAGTTGCAAAGGCGGAGTTATAATTTAAATTTATGAATTTTGAACTTGTCGAGCCCCGAGCTTGTGATTCTCCTTTACCGTGGGTTCAATTGAATAAATCTATCAAGTCAAAGAAAATGTACATAGCATAGAGGATTTTTACTAATCTATATATTCTTTGATTTGTTCCCCCGTAACAAAAATATCACAAATCGCTGCCTCATCCACATAGCATGAACTCGCTCGAAGTTTTTTCTCCTACTATGGTGAAGTTTACCGAGACTCTAAACGGCTTAATTCGATGTTCCCATTTCCTCGCTGACCATCATGCAAAAGGTACATCGTTAGATTGAGTGCGCTTTACATAAAGTAAAGGCACACGCCCTTGACAGGCATTCTAGAACCCGCCAACGCTCGTGAAAATCGGAACATGATTGGAATAGGCATACGGACATGTATTAATGTACCAGATCAGCTAACCCTATATATGGTAAAGGGAGGATATCGGGGAAAGCAGTGAGTAGAGATTCCCCTGTAAAGAGCCGGATGAGGAGAGACCCTCATGTCCGATTCGAGCATCAAATTATAATTTGGTTTAGTTACTATGTTTTTCATTTAATATTTATATATATTTAATGAATCTTATAATATAAATATAAAGTGTGAGCAAAAATTATTAAATTTGACCGAACTCGTAATTAATACTCTAGCTCGCCCCTAACCAAAAACTAGTTGGATTCTCAAATTTTGGTGGCTCGCTGTGCTACACAAGTATACTGGTCTGCCAATGGGCAGCCTCTCATCCATTTGATCAGACCCTACACTATTTATATGTACCACTTTGGTTCACTAATTTAAAATCTTTAGCTTATTGCCTGACAGATGGACTCCTATATCTGACACTTATATTGTGTCTCTTTCCCGCTGTAATTTATGGTTGGCATTCAATTTCTTAACAATGATGGAATCGCACTGTTTAGTATTATTCCTCCGTCTCATATCATGTGTCATGATTCTTTTATGCATATTTTTTAAGAAAAAATAATTAAAATATTTTATTTTTATTTATGTCTTAATATTTAATCATTTTTCATTGATATTTTAATAAAGTTATTCATAATTGAAGTATTTGTAATATTCAAGAATAATTATTACTTAAACTAAAAAAGAAAAAAATATAATTAATTTTGTCTTGAACTTAAAAAATAACAAATAAATTAAGATAATTATTTTTAGTAACTATGACTCGGGGAGTACAAACATTGTGGCTTTGATAATATTTTTAGTCTCTCCTCCTCAAGAACCTTTCTTGATTAGAAAAATGTTAGGTGCTTTGATCTTTGGCTTCTTTGTCTTATATCTTATAAAAAGAAATTCACGTCAGCTATTAGTTCGTAATGAAAAAAAAAGGAAAACTAGTAAATTTGTGGTTTTAAGAATATTATCATATTTGTGCAGTATAAAAGCATGTTATTAACAATACCAAATGAAATATTAAAGTTAAGTTAGTTTTAAATATATGAGGCAATGTGTCGTTTGGAAACGACTAACAAAAGTAATATACATAAAATGTGATGTACATAGGGTGTATTATAATTATTTTGGCATGACTGATGCTACATACTGAGTTGACCAGAAAATGTTCCTTCAAAATATTACTAAAACATTACACCCTGTTTCCCATTATTTTTTATTAACATATCTCTAGAATTTGATTTGGCAATTTAGAAAATTAGTTAGTCTTTGGAAGAAAATTTTAATCAATTTGGCTGTTATAAATCAAATTGAGTCGTCTATATTACAGCCTAAAACTACATGGGGATAATGTAATGTATTCCTTCGGTTCCAATTTATATAGTACTGCTCAAATTTTGAAAGTCAAACTTTTTAATTTTGACCGTAAATTCGAATATATAATTTTTATATTTTTTAAATTAGATTTATACATTTAGAAACTACTAAAAATACTATAAGTCACAATAATTAACAATTCAAAATATTTAAAAGACATATTAAGTAATTAATATGCCAAATACTTGAATAATCAGTGTAAGATGAAATATAAGTAAAAACAAAAGAATAAATAAATATAAAACTTTCGACTATTCATTGCTCTTATATAATCGTTGATTATCACATCCGATCCCATTATCTTTTCTTGGTGATATTTATACTAGACTATCTGAACATTCAGCTTGCATTGCCACATACAATTTGAAAGAAATTAAAATAAAATAAAAAAAGAAAAGAAAAAGAAAACTAGCCCAATCAGACTTTCATTTTGTCCAAATATTTGAAATAGGATAGAACTTTTTTACTTCTGGTGATAAAAATGAAGGTGGAGAATGCACATTAATTCTTGAACTTCTTCATGTCATCAAACAAGTTGAGAATTAAACTTAGCTTGTTGAATTTCTCCAAATTTCCTCAAGTTCTCTGGCAAAAGATCTCTGTCTGCCGACAACAATGGTGATGTGATCTTTCTTCTCGACCACCTTAACATGAGCACGAGGAATTCTTGACTGTACATTGTAGCTGCATTCTACTGGAATTAGCTCATCGTCTTCACCGTGGAACACCGTGACTTCGCATTTTAGCCTGTTCCTCACCGTGTCTAAGTATCCTTCTATTTTTCCAGCAGTTCCACATATTATGTTGTGTAGTGTATGCCATGCTGCGTTGTGTGTGTGGCAGCAGAATCCCTCTATTAAATATGTCTTAATCCTGCATTCAATATTAACCATCAGATTCTACTAGCGAAATTAACTTATATACACTAATAATGCAACGAACTTTTACATACGGATGGCAATGGGGAGCGCGGCAGTGCAGGTTGGAGCTTAACCTGCAAAATTTTAACCCGCCCCTCCTTGCAATTTTTTTTTTCACGTAAGTGCTATAACAAGCATGGATAGATGCCTATGTAACATTTACATGGCAAGTGTCATGTTACAGCTTACAACAGGTAGAAAAATATATTTTGTAGGGAAAAAATATTTTACACCGAAGTTTAAATTATTTAATATAATGAATCTTTCACGCCCTTGTGACAAAAAGAAATCAAATTGATTTCCATGAATTTGGGAGTAGATACGCAAGTATTCTAATTTCCCAACAAGGTTTGACTATTAAATGTGTACGTTTCGTCCTTTTTAAGAGTTTGGTCCTCACCAAATTCATAGGTCGTTTGTACCACTCAACTGTGTCACCGTTCTTTCACAGTCCTTCTACGTTATAATTTGGAATGTATACAAATTGAGTAATTGAGATAATAATTATGAGGTGCTGCTGCTAAACCAACCAAAAATCTACCAGTAATTATGAGAAAAGAAGAAAAGGTTGGAGCTGTAGATGCAGTTGGTGGGTTGTTGTTTGAGTTAATAAAGAAAACCGTATTGTATCGTTTTCTCTGGATCTTCGATGCACAAACATTTATTACAGCAATGGAAAACTACATGAAGAGCGCCGATAATTACAGTTCATATTCTTTAATGCAAATATTGAAGGCCCTTTTTAGTATTTCTCTGTTAGAATAGTATCCTACTGATCCTCCACTTGACCTAAGTGGTAAATATATATACCAAAATCAATATGGTGAGGAAATTGGTACAAGAATAGATGTTCTGTGGAAGAAAATAAAATATTTATCTCTTCATTTATGTATTAAAGTTTGAAATGAATGTCCACATAATAATGGGCCAATACATATGCATAGGTCTCTGCATACCTCAACCATAGACCTAAAATTACGACCTAACACAAAGCTACTTGGTGCGCCATGTGACTAACTTAAATGAGGTGGATTGGAAAAACTCAACCCTCCAATTGTACTTAAAAGAAGAAAAAAGACGGTGGGCAGGGAAAAGATAGAGAAAATTTGTGAAGGATATATAGTCAAGGGTGTAGGGACTATGATAAATAAGCTTCTAGATTTCGGAACTTTGATTAGTGTAATCTTATTAGAAGGAGCACCCACCAAATAAATTAATTTGTTGGCCTTAATGATTCTTAGCTCAATATGGAGCCTAAGAATATAGTTGAACTACGAGTATATCATAGTTGGCAAACTGGTCCCTAGGACATATTTACGTACCAAATCATTACTACTTAGGGTTCTAACTTCTAATACATGTTAGCTACGGACTTAAAAATGCTTAATTCTTGTGTGGTCCAATATTATGCATACAGTTTGTATGTTCATTTCCATGATTCTAAATTGACATATAACAAAATCAACCATTTCAGAAGCCACGGTAGTAAATAAGTTATTTCGACATGTTAAAATGACTTTCTTACAATACGAATTTGCCGCAACTGCTTAAACGTGAAACATTGCTAGGAATTGGTCACTATATTCGCTTAGGCAAATTTAAACACGTATTCGAATTGCTTTTGTTTCGCCATCTATATGTTGGAAAATAAAGAGACCATATTTTGACCTCATATAAATGCATTTAAAGACCATAATAAAGTCATAGTTAATTGAGGTAGTTTGGACAATAAAACCTAATCAAAGTATAGAGGAGACAGGGCATAAAGTGGAATAAAGCAAGAAGTAAATGTTGGTAGGAAAATGTTTGCAAAAACACACCTATTTCTGGTAACAAGTTTGGTGAGAAACTCCCACAGACGATGATTTTTGCAGATGACAAGGCAAATGGTTCTGCTTACGTGTTCATACCAACATGCTATAGACGAACCAAACGCAATCGGTGGCCATACTCGCCTTGGCGCTACTCTTCTCATCATATATTGCGTAGCTTGTTCTCCCTTTGGTGCTGGAAAATATGGCTGTCATTTTTGTCATAATAAATGTCATCACAAGGAAAAATAAAATAAAGTAGTTAACCTAAATAATCGTCAATTCGATCACTTAAACCAAAAATAGTCGGCAGATGTATAATATGTGTACAATTTATGTATAACGGCTAGAAAAAGTAAACAGTGAATATGTCCGACAATTTGTGTAAAGATTGATCCAATTTTTTTTTTTTTTTTTTTTTTAATAATACTCTAATAATTAATTGGTCACATGTTCAAAACAGGTAGCTGCTTACCGGTGCAATTAAAGTGAGGGATTTGACTGAGCCAGGATACTTTACAGCTAATGCTAGAGCCAAAATACACCCCAAAGAATGTGCCACAATGTGGAAAGATTTCACTTTGTGTGGCTCTAACACTGATTTCTCAATCATGTCTAGATGTTCTCTTATGGTGTAAAGTGAATCAGTTGGCTTTGGACTTCTTCCAAATCCTAACAAATCCACTGCAAATAACCGATACTTTGATTTTGCTGCCTTTGAAAAGTTTGGAAATAGTGTCTCTGTCCAAAATGCTGATGATGATATGAACCCATGAATGAAGATTACGTCTTCTTGCACGTTCTCTGGACATATGTTAAAAGTGTTAAATTAAACTAAAAAGAATAAGAAAATGAAGAAATTTTAGAAATAGAAGCTGTTAACTTATTTTGTTATACCTTTGGCACCATCAACTCGGACAAAAAGTGAATCTTTGCTAGAAGATGACCAAGAATTACAAGTATGACAATCACAATCAGACCATCTAGGAGTAAGATCATGAGATTTCTGCCCACCAATTTTGCCTTGGAGCATTTCCACAATGGTAGAATTAACAGTGAAAGTTGAACGTACACTTCCATTTTTCAACCTCTCACAAGACTGTTGTATAACAGCAGCATTGTCCAATTTACGTCGCTTCAGCTCATTCACAGTAGATTTCGACACTTCGGATACTAGCGAAGGCCGAGTGTATAGAGTGTCTGAAATTTCTTCAAGATACAGTTTGCTAGAAGAAGTCAGACACACAATCTTTGATTCTCCTTGTTCAGACACCAAGATTGTACCACTGCTTGTTATGGCTTCTTTTGTTGAAGAACAATAACAAGGTTTCCACTCTGCTTCAATAATGAAATCAATTACTTTGTATGTGTAACAGAGGAGAAAATCAAGAATGTCAAGGACAGTGAAGACAAGGAAACTGATAGCTTCATTTAACACTTTCCCTGCTAGTATAAGGCTTGATCTAGCATTTTCCTTAATTGCAGCCATGACCTTTTTTTTTTTTTTTTTCCTGAAAAATCGACGTATTTTTTTAGCTTTGCCAAGAGTAACTAAATGGGATGGCAAGATAGGCAAAGATTGTGTTTTTACAATGGCAAGGCACTCATTAGCTTGAAAAAGCTCTAAGTGCCAATGCCACTAAAATCTTTAGCTTGTTCTCCTCTATTCTTGGATTTTGATTATATGTGCAAATGGCTAATAATGACCACTGAGATTGAGTTCTTGACTTGGGGATTGTTTGAGGAAAGCGTGTGAGAATGGCTTCTTCTTCTCTTTTTCTTTTTCTCAAAATTTGGTGGGAGAGAATAGGAAGATAGATAAATAAAGAGGCTGAGGACCTAGACACGTAATTACTGGTAACAGATCAATGAATTCATTGTTACATTAAAAACATTGCCCCCAAGACTCTGAAAATAAGAAGAAAAGTTGGGTGGTGGTTGAACCTCTTGCTAAACTTTTACTATTATTTTTCTCAACCCTTGTTTTACTCCATAGAATTTGGCTTCCTATTTATAGCTAAAAAATTGTTGAAACCCCAATATTTTGGTTAAGTGATGAACGTACACCACCGATTGAAAAATGCAACCACTAAATTTGCATGTAAAACCACCTCTTCAAATCAAACAATTAAAAAAGAAACAGGATTAATTAATTAATTAATTCTTCTCTAATATAAATATACCTAAAAACATGTAATATTTGGAAAATATGTGTTGTTGGAATTTTGTTAGTTAGATTGATTGAAGTAAACTGATTCTAGAAAATTTCATTCCCTTAGTTGTGATCATTATTATTAACTTATGAGCTTCGCTTACCCATCAGAATACTCACCTTTAATCTAGGGGAAACATCAAATCTTATGAAACTATCTTTTACACAGTTCATGAGCTAGAGAATGTAGCATAAATTTTTTTTTTTTTTTTTTTTTTTTTGCTACACACGAAAGAGGTGATTTGACCCTACTCTTTTTCAAAATTATAACAATAAAATCTAATGTAGCCAATTACATATAACATACCATAAGATTTGGCGTATCTTAAATTCTACAAAGTTTCAGGTATAACAAAAATTATTTAGCTCTTAATAAACTATTTACTATTCAGATTTCACAAATAAGGTCCCCGAAGTAGCTAGTCAAGAGATGAAGTTTGACCCTGACTTGTAAAAAGAAAATAAATAAATAAATGAATTAGTTATTTAACTCTTTTTATTGTTTGCAAAACTGAAAATAAAGATATATTATTCAGTGGAAACATTCCAGCAGATGCTTCGACTAAGCTTCCATGTTATATATATTGTTATGGAAGCATAGCTGTATTGGTGATTAGGTGTTTTTGCAGGCTCCTTCATTTAGCTTTAATGGAGATGCAGTCTTCTCTTTAATATTTCAACTGATTCTGCTTTTTATGTGACAACTAATGTTTTCATTTTTTTTAATTTTTTTTTTTTTTGCTTTTTTTTATTTTTAAAAACAAAAGTCCACCTTCGTGGATGTTGGGGTTTAGGCGAGGACCCGTATATTATCAAAAAAACTAACACACACGAAGGAAGACATAGACCATAGCGTCCAAAGCTGGATGAGGACTGATATAAATCATCCCTAAGAACACTTGGAACCAGACGACCTACCTATTTCTATTTTTTTCTTTCTTTTTTGCTTCAATTTATTAAGTTAGTCGAAACTCGATATATATATATATATATTTATCGTTACAAGTTACAACAAGTGCGACCGCGTTTACTATCATTACCTCAAACTACATATATAGTTCTATTTTTTTTAAAGATATATGTGTATATATGCTAGATTTGCATTCATTGTGACAAAGGAGTAATGGTATAGTGTACTTACTTTCACTTATTTAAAATTCTGGAACAATCTTTATGTGACGGGGAAGCCTAAATTTAAGTTTCGGATATCCTGAATCTAGTTCTTTTAGATGCAATTTGTGATGAATTAATGTATAAATTGTGAGTATTTGTGAAGAAAAATAACATGGAAGCTATAGTACCGAAACATATGAGTTATGCAAGTCATATCATAGTGATGCTAATTAAGCCAGTAAATATTCTTCATTTAATATAGTGGAAATTTAGAAGGGGTCTATATCTACATGTGCATTTTCCAAATTTTAGAGGGACAAGCTGATGTTAGGTAAAAACAAAAAGGAGATAAATGAAGGATTTCCATTTTTTATGTCACAAATTAGAGAGGTTTCGTGCTTCATCATACATCACTCAAGGTCAATGACAAGGTAGTGAAAGTATAATTAATTTATGTGAGTAAGAAATTTCAAAGGAAGGAGCACTTAAGATACCTCCTTGTATTTATTACCCCATGACCACCCATCACCTACAAACTAGAAAGCCAACTCCTCTCACCACCGGCCCTCCTCCTTATTAATGTACCTCTATATCTTCTTCAGACTATTGACTTGATCAAAATATGATTTCTTTTAAAAAAAAGGTTTAGTGTCCGGGACAGTTTATACATATCTCAGCTAATTTTATGAAGTATTTATTATTTCTCACCAGCATAAGTATCGAGTAACTTTATTTATCAAAGCTTGATCTTTTTGCCTCTGTTGAGATTGTAACTTGAAACCTTAGGTAGTTGATTGCATCAAATAAGAATTTTCATAAATTTATCTTCTTTTTACATGGAAAATGTTAAGAGTAAATCACGTTTCGATCCATAACTAATAACCAACGTGTAATTTGGTCCCCGACGATTTAATTGCGGCAATTATAATGATGTTTTAAATATATGATATTCGTCATTAATATAGGTGCTTAGACAATTTTTAGAAGTCATGTGAGATATATGGATGTACCAACTAGAAAAAATAAAAGGAGTGAACCATTAAATGATATAAGGTGGGTCAGCACCGAAGGTAGAAGGGCTTTCTCTTTTCTTTTTGTTTCTTTTTTCGTTTTTCTGTTTTTCTTGTCTTTCTTACTTCATTCTTTGAGGAGATGGGGGAGATTCAAATTGAAGATTATCATCCCAGTTGACAGGCTAGCGATTTACTTGGTGATATTTTGGAAGCTATTGCGACTAACAACACTTTTTTATAAAAGTCAAATATTTTTGGAACCAATTTTTATGTTATATTATAATATATGTTCTCTATAATTGCACTTTGCTATAATATTCAAAAAATTCGAGACGTTTGACTGTACTTAAATATTATTAATGTTTACCTCAAAAATGGTATTAACAATTATACTTGATTTTGTGGTTCTAAAAATATGCGGTTTATTTTAATACTAGTTATTAGATAGGAAGTGCTAAGTGTGAGTTAGAAAAGTAAGATATGCAAACCAATATTGTCACGGAGCTGGGCCTCGAGCTGGCTGGAACAGGGGGCCTCGAGGTCTAGTTAGGGCCGCTAATAATGAACAATCGATGAAGAAACAATGATATTGGGGGCCTCGGGGATAGCCTTTTACGGCTAATGATAGTCAATAAATGAAGACAATAAGTAAAGGGCAATAAATCCAAAGAGTAATTGTCGAGCACGTTTAAGCAAGAAAAGCAGAGAACGTTCTATTGTATTCAATATTCATGTGTGCTACAAAATGACAGGGGTCCCCTTTATATAAGAGGGGGAATCCCAACATAGTACATGTCTAATCATGGCAAGGAAATGCTATTGGTACAGCTGTATAATGGCTCAGTACAGACTTGTACTATTCTTGCAGACCTGGTCAGCTCTAACCACGTGTCCTTGAGAATTTTCCGCCTTTCCATGACGATCATTGATTCGTACTGCTCCGAGGTTGGCCAAATTGAACCTCTGATATGCTCCCTCGAGGGGTGCACCTCGGGGTCAAACTTCAAATTCTGCTACGAGCTTCTCGAGGCCGGGCGTGGAGTGCCATAGTGGTCCGTATACAGATAGTCCCTGCATTTCTTAGAATGAAATGATAAGAACGATCCTGAATTCTTGCCTCTTCGATATCCTTGTTGTGACGTCAGCCACGCGAGATCATTAAATGATGTGGCAGAAAGGTTGTACAGAGGTCTTGTAAACACGGTTCTCGAAAAGCCCACGAACGGTCATTGGTCGCCCTTTCAACTCCTTCAACATGCTTAGATGGCTCCTATAAATACTTCAATTCATTGCCTTGTACATGTTTACAACATCTTCAAACCTTCTAATCTTCATCAACAGCATTCCGTTTTCAACCTCTTTCTGTGTTCATCTCTACATCAACTTTATCTACTTGCTTTGGAATTTTATCACAACCATGGCAAAAACTTCTAAGACAGTTCCTCAAAAGAAGAAAGCCCCTTCCTCGTCACGCTCATCTAAGAGCAAAATAGTTGCACCTCCCCGTATCGAGGAGTGTATTCCTGGGCCCTTCGAGACGTCCTCAGATTTCAAAATCGATAAACCTTCCTCGGTATCGGGCCGATGCGAGTCCATGTCTCGATACATTAGTCTAATAACTGACATAGGGAAGGTGAAAATAGATTGCCACTGGGGGGAGGCGGTACGAGTAGATATCCCTTCATCGGAAAAGGATATAACTACACACAAAGCCGGTTTCCTTAGTGTATATATGTATCCATTTACCTTAGGTCCTGTAGATTTTTCTTCTCTACCGATAGCCCCAGTGATCCTCGATTTTTGTCGACAAAATCGAGTGACGCTTGGTCAAATTTATCCCTCTTTTTGGAGAATCGTCTATTTGATTAGATACTTCTCGAATATGGTCGAGAGGATGTCTTTCACCCTTGATCATCTGATTAGATTGTATAGCCCACGTCTCTATCGAGGGGGCCTAGTTAAACTGCAATGTCGATCTACCAAAGCATTTTTTGCTAGCATCGACAAAGATAAAGATCGGGGGTAGATGAGCCGCTTCGTTCGAGTCAGGACTTCAGACCTCATCCCTGCCGAGAAGATTTTATTCCTTGAGGAATGGAACATGAGACGTAAGAGTCGTTACACCGAGCATGTCTTATCATCTGAATGTCCTCTTTTCCTCTTTTGGACTAATTCCTTTATTTTTTCAATTGATTCTCTTCTAGTTGCGTAGCCACAGTGTGGTTCCCAGGCGCGGTCAAGGACCTCCCGGGATGGGTTAAACTCTTAGACTCCACTTCCTCATATGACAAGCGCGTTTGGCGCGATTTGGCCAAGACTCGATGGGAGGCCAAAAATCATGGTACGCCCTCGCAACTGTCATTTCTAAATTCCTTATAAATAGATTTCTTGGTGGTATGTTTGATATGTTATGCTTTGTAGGCCTCGGGGAAGCCGTTTCAATGAGACCGCCTCCTCCTGGCGAAGAGGAGGCCCAAAAACCAACCAAAGACAAAAAGAGGAAGAGGGAGACGTCAGTAGAGTCCCCGAAACCAAAGAGAACTAAGGCTCGAAAGACTAGGGCTGATGCAACGGTCCTACCTCTGGCGGTTGTTGAGAGTTTTCATGTTGAAGATGAAGGCGATGACGGCTTCCTACTGGTATTTAGGACAAGACGAAGCGCTGATGCTTTGAAGGTTGCCGGGCAGAATACTGCCGAGTCAGAGGTGGCCGATACGGTCCCACCTCGAATTGAAGAGACCCTCGAGAGGGTTTGGATGCAGTCCCTGAGTCGATCTTCAATCAGGCCCCTCATTTCCCCCAGGGCAAATACGGGACGCCTAGAATAGGGAGACTTTCAATGCTGGGGAATCCCAAGGAGAGAATGATGCATTCGGAGATTTTTTTACCGGTGTTGAAGAGGATGTTGATCTCGATGCCCAGGTCGTTCTCGAGGAGTCTGCGAAACTCCAAGAACATGTGATTTTTGACACAACCTTTTCTGCCTTGAGTTTTGATCCTTATTTTTCTAACTTCTTTCCTTCGTGCTATAGGTCACGTTGTTGTATGACCATGCCTTCTCTAAGTTACGAGCTGAACTGACTCATTGTGAGGAGGAGTTTGAGAAGCTCACTTCAGAGTCGAACGAGCTAAAAACTCTATACGCCCGAAGGGAGGAGGAACTGAACAATCTTCGAGCGAGCTCGGAGAAAGTGCTCCAAGAGCGGGCCGACTTTGTCGATAAGGTAGTTTGGCATTCATGAGCTTGCCCTTTGTTTTCATAACTTGTCGTTTATTACCTTGACTCGGCACTTGCAGATTGAGTGAAAGGATGCCCTAGCGGGGCAGCTTGGGGAAGAGATTTTGGCCAAAGATGCCGAGATTCTTGAGCTGAAGCGGCACAAGGATAGCATGACCTTGAGAGGGATACTCTTCGGGAGGAGATGGCCTCGACTCAGAGTCTTCTTCAAGGCGCTAAAGAGGAGGCTCACAAATTTAAGGCGCTTCATACTGAGTCGGGTGTCACGTTAACCACGGCCAAGTCTGAAGTCGATTCACTCATATTCTCGTATCGAGAAGATGCTGCTACAGAAAATACTCGAGCTAGAGAGATATCTGAAGAGGCCGAGCTCAAACTGGCTCGAGCCCTTGCACATGCTCGATTAAAATCCTGGAGGTAGGCCTTTGAGGAAGTGCACACCAAGGGTTTTGATCTCTCTGCTGAGATCGAAGAAGTGAAGGCCTTGGAAAAGGAGTCAGCAGCTCCGACCACTTCGGATGAGGGATCCACAAGTGGCTCGGGGAGTAGCGAAGATAAAGACTAGGTCACCATTGCTCTTTTTACTCATTCTTCTTTTATATGTGGGCTCCGCGTGGGAGTTTTGTAAATGCACTTTTGTAAATATATTTTTTGAATGAAAAGGATTTTCTCGTTTAATGTCTTCAAAGTTTTGCCTTTTAGTGTTGATGCAAAAGTCAAGCTTCAAACTTGAATTTAACTCCTTCGAGCCTGGTCTTGGAGTAACAGAGACCCTTGAGATCGGGTTGTTCTGATTTCAATCGCATACCTTCCCCAGGTCGGGTTGGTAAGGAATCGATTAGACTCCTCGGGCCCTCGAAAACTGTGTGGTGACGTCATTCCCGTGACATGACCGTGAAGTGACCGAAGTGGCCACGTCGGCACATTTCCCCAAAAGGTATAATTGCTTTGTCAAAGTTGATTGGATATCAAAGCTAATGAATTGTCGCCGCTCTTCTTATATATACTTTCTTTCCTTTCATTGAGGGCTTTGCTGATTTGTGCAACTACCTTTCTCTATAGAGTTCCTTTTTTGCGCTAGTTCTAGTGCCGCATCAGATCAAAACTTTCGCCTGAGCTTTTATCTTCCCTTTCTTATTTTGAAGGAATCATGGCTACCATGCCCAAATCCGCTCACCAGAAAGAGGGAAGTCCCACCTCTGCTTCCCACCCGGCTGGTGGTACACCGCCGGTGTTAGGCGAGCTAACTTCGAACTGTTTCGTCTCGATGAAAGTCTTCACAATAGAGAAACCTCTCGACTTTCCGGGCCATTGAGAACATGCATCGAGTTTCATTCGATCAATAGAAGAGAGACACCTCGAGGCTGTGAGGAGATACTTCGGATGGGGAGAGAAGTTATTGTTGCAGATACCCTCCCGGGAAGAGGATATTATGGCCCATGTAGAGGGGTTTCTGAACGTGTACACATATACTTTTATGTTGGGTCCTCTTGACCGACTCGTGCTCGAGTTCTGTCAAAGGTATCGAGTTACCTTGGCTCAGATCCATCCGTATTTCTAGCGGATCGTGCTGATGATGAGATTTTTCGTTGAAAGGGCCTAGCTCGAGTTCACTCTCAGTCACCTCATGAGGTTGTATCGGCCTCTTCATTACCGAGTTCTCATTACACTACGATGTCGATCCACCAAGCCCTTTATTACAACTGACATCATTCCTGCGGAGTTCCTGCCCTTCCCCGAGAAATGGAATTTCAAACGTAAGTAATATGCTGTACTTTATCATTTTTGCTCTGGGTGGAGCCAGACTCCATAAGAATGCTTCCTTCTCTTCTCTGCAGCGGTCCCGTGGATGCCAACTGAGGTTCCCGATCTTGTGGATTGGGCTCGCAAATTGGCAACTTCCTCGGTTTACGACGAACGCAAGTGGCGAGATTTGTCGAAGGGCAGATGGGAAATGAAACATCATGGTATGTGTTGTGTAGTCCTTCTCTCGAGGAGTACTTTCCTTTACGTACACTAATTTCTTTGTTGCAGGCATTGGTGAGTTTTCTGAGGTGAGACCGTCTTCTTTCGAGGAGGAGGAAAGGCCTTCGACTTCTGAGAGAAGGAAGGATAATTAAAAAAAAATCCTCGGAAGACGATGATTCTCATAGCAAAGCAGGACCCGCCCGGGGGCGCGAGGAGGGAGTTTCCGTTGACGAAGATCTCATATCTATTGGCCGTTCCGTGGACATCAATTCACCTGGAGAGGATGATTCTATATTGATGGCTCAAACAAGGATCCCTCCCGAGGCTGTTGAGCCTGCTGGACTCGAGACCCCTAGCCTCGAGGGAGATATTCCACAAGAGAGGAGGGGCGAAGGTCCTTCATTACCTGATTTGGCAGCTGGTTCTCGGACGTCGGGAAGTACCCCGAGGGAAATGGGCTTCGGCGTGCCTCTGCCCAATTAGAATGCCTCGGGTTACTCTACCGGGGCCGACGAGACCGAGCCGGTAGATGCGAAATCGACCTTCGAGGAAGCTCAGCGACTCTACTCTATGGTGAGTTTTGAAGTTGTCATAACTTTTTCAACTTCGTACTTTCTTATTTTTAACTGAACCTTCTTTCTCATAGGCCTACGATAAGCTCAAGTCTGAGTTGCTTCGCTGTGAGGCTAAGTTGTGTAAAGTCTTGAATGGGGAGAAATCTCTCAGGCTTCTTTGTGAAAAGAAAAGAAGGGAAGTGAGCTTATACACCTTCGATCGGAGTTGAACCGAAGTCATGATTACAAAGGAAACTTCGAGAAACAGGTAACCTCTATTCTGAGGGAATACAGGTTTCTTCTCCCATCTTCGGAAACTGGCGTTTTGGTATCTCAGTTGCAGAGAAATACAGAGATGCTGGAACGCCTTCGGGGCGAAGTCAACCAGGTTAATTCTGAATTTAATGAGTTGAAGGCACAGAGAGATGTTCATGTTTTGGCCAATAAGAACCCTTTGGCTAAGGTCTCCTCCATCGAGATACGACTTTGTAGTGCTCGAGAAAGCGACTCGGTCAAGACTAGCAGGATTGCTAAGCTTGAAACAGATCTTTTGAAGATGAAGTCCGAAGTCGTAGAGGCTCGAGCCGAAGCTGAAGAGGTCCGAGTAAAGGCTGATAAGAGGGCGACTGTCTAATTCAAAGATGCTACTGACGCTCAAATAAAGATGAGAGAGGCTTCCGATCGAGAGATAAGAAGCAATGAGTATGCCCGATGCAGATCCCGGAGGGAGACCCTCGAGGAGATTCATGATAGGGGCTTTGATATCTCAGAAGAGATAGCAGGCTAAGGCATACGAGATTAATGCCAAGTTCCTTCTTTATACCGACGATGAAGCCGATGTTAAAGATGAAGAGGAAGGAGCTGGCGAAGATGCTAGTCCCGAGTGGGTTGATGAAGGCAGAGTCCCCGAGGGAAAAAATACGAAGTCCCCGATAATAATGATAGACTAGGTCTTCTTTCGGTAAAAGGCTCCCTGTGGGAGTGTTGTAAATGTACCTTTATACCATCATTATATAAAGAGATCTTTCGTCTTGCCTTTGTATTTGCTTTTGTGGTTTCAATTTTGATGCTTGCCGTTGAGGTCTTATAAGCTTGATGTTGCCTCATTGAGGTCTTATGATTAGTCCTCAAGTGATATGGCCTCGGCCTTCATATTGAGGGTATGCCCTTTTAGGGGTCTTATACGTTCGATATTATGGCCTTGGCCTTGATATCGGGGGTTTTCCCTATTAAGATTTTACAAGTGTGGTGTTGCCTTATTGAGGTCTTACAAATTGTCCCTTAGGCCCTTTAGATGGGTCGATTCGACCTTTTAGTATGGCTATAGTTTTTCCCCATTTTGGCTAAAGACTTTTAAAGTTTTGGTTATGCCTTGGCATGTTTTGTGTTCGTCCGACTCTTCGATGATTTGAATAAGGACCTCAATTATAAGCTGATATGCGATGGTAACTGAGTACCTTGTGAGGTTTTGTCGAAGGCTGATGTTTTGAAGCCTTTTTTATTGAAGGCTGATTGTTTCGAAGCCTTTTCATTGTTCGGAGCTGATATTATCGAAGCTCCTTTGTTTATGCCAAAGGTAGCCTGATTAACCGGTTCTTTTCGAAGTATTTTGAAGGCCTTTAGTTTTATGGCAGCGATTGGACGTCTATGAGCTGTTGTTAATTCGGTTGTAGCCTTTTAATATAACCGTAGCCTTTAGTCCCTAGGTGAGATGACCTCGGCGTCTACATTCGAGAGTATGCCTTTTTAGGGGTCTTACAAGTTCGAATATATAGCCTTGGCCGTAATATCGGGGTTATTCTTTCTTAAGGTCTTGTAAATTTGGCCATGCCTTTTTGAGGTCTTATAGGTTCGATGTTGCCTCGTCAAGGGCTTACTAGCTCGAAGTTTCCTTGTTGAGGTCTTATAAATTTGAGTTTTTAACGGCTCGATGAGCTGCCTGTCGATGAAAGTTCCCGAGTGTTCGAGAGTTTTTGGGCTCTGAGGCGTCTTACGTGAAAGTAGTAAACTTCTTTGAGGCACGAAGCGTTTTGATGAGCAAAGAGGCTTCTTTGATTACTTGATATGTGTGTACATGTTCGAATGCTTGATTATTCTACATGGACACGGTTCATTGATCGTTTTTACAACATTGTTCTGTTGAGGCCTTATTTGGCATAACTTGCTTTCTTCGAAAGGGTAACCTCCAAGGGTGATGTCCCCCAGTAATCGAGGTTAATTGAAAAGAAGCCTTGAATATTTGTTGAGTCTTCCTCAGGTAGCATATAGGTGTTGCCTCGTTAAAAACCTTGCCGGTAAAACCCATTTGGGAGAAAAACCGATCTAAAGGAAAAAGAGTGAAACACATGCTTTAAAACCCAAGGTCTTCGAGTTGACGGATGCTCCGATTTCTCAATCGAACATCTTCAAAAGGTCAGTGTGGAACATACAAACAAAAAGGGAGAGGGTTATACCTCACCAATAATAGCGTTTGAGCATTGATATGTTCCAATTGCTTGGCAGTTGTTCGCCTTTGCTTACTACTCCGAGGACGCGGTACGGTCCTTCCCAACTAGGGCCTAGTTTCCCTTCGTTTGGATTTCGAGTGTTGAGGGTGACTTTCCTTAGAACTAAGTCCCCGACTCTGAAGCAGTGGAGGCTTGATTCCTTGGTGGCCTTGATTTTATCGAGATTGTTCTCGATTCTTCTGCCCGACACCATGAAACTTGAGAACTTATCCGAATCGACACCAGGGGTCGTGCTTCATGTTATACCTTTTAGGGATGTCAAACGCTACATACAAATGAGTCAAATGGTCCTCTGCACGCAGGGACTTAACTACCATGCCATCAACGTAAAATTTCGTAGGTTTACTTATTTGGTGTTCGAATATCTCATTATCTAGGCATTTTTATGTGGCTTTCGCATTCTTTAGCCCGAAGGGCATTACATTATAAGAATATGAACCATACTTCGTGATGGACGAAGTCTAATTCTGGTCCTCTGGGTTCATTCGAATTTGATTGTACCCGGGGTGAACATCGAAAAAGGTAACGGTCTCAATGGCAGGCCATGGCATCGATCAAGCGATCAATGTTGGGCAATGGGAATGGGTCTTCTGAGAAAATTTTGTTACCTCATTTGAATGCATGCTTTACTCGTCCCTCAGGAAACTGCCCACTAATCACACGTTCCTCGGGTTCAACCTCCGGTGCAGATTGCGGTTGCTATTTGGAAACCTGCTTGTCTTTGGACTTCTCCGAGGTGGAAGGGGTCGGTGCTGGTGCCACGTCATGTACAACAAACATCTCATTTGTTGCACGCTGATCTCCATACAACATTTTTACACTGTCCTTCGTTGGGAACTTCATCATTTGATGAAGAGTTGATGACACCGCTCTCATACTATGAATCCATGGCCTCCCGAGTAGGGCATTGTATCTCATATCACCTACGATGACATGGAACTTGGTATCTTGAATTGTACCGGCCACGTTGACTGGGAGGATGATTTCCCCCTTTGTTGTCTCACTTTCCATATTGAATCCGTTCAGGACTCGAGAGGCGGGTACGATTTGGTCGAGCAGCCCGAGCTGCTCCACAACCCTCGACCTGATTATGTTGGCAGAGCTACCTGAATCCCCGAGCACACGTTTAATTTGAAACTTATTTAAACGGAAAGAAATTACCAGTGCGTCGTTATGAGGCTGGGATAAGGACTCGATGTCTTCCTCGCCGAATACGAGGGTATCCTCGGGTATATAGTCCCGAGTCTGCCTTTCCCTCGTGATGGATACTTTTGTTCGCTTGAACATGGGACGTTGCGGGACTTCGACCCCTCCGATGATCATGTGAATGATATGCTGTGGCTCCTCTAGTTCATTTTTCTATTGGCATCTCTTTCTCGAAAATAATTTTTGGCCCGGTCAATGAGGAACTCTCGAAGATGCCTCTCGTTGAACAATCGGGCTACCTCTTCTCGAAGCTATCTGCAGTCCTCGGTCCTGTGCCCGTGAGTGCCATGGTATTTACACATTAAGTTGGGGTTCCTTTGGGAAGGATTTTATTGTATGTGTTTGGGCCACCTGGTATCCACGATCTTGCCTATGGCCGACACGATGCCTAAAGCGTCGACGTTGAAGTTGTACTCGGTCAATCGAGGTGTGTCATCCACTAGCCTCGAATGCCTATCGAACCCTGCTTTGTTTATGAGTCCCCGAGAGCTTTGGCCTTGATCCATTCTTCGATCATTTCGAGGTATATTACGCCTTGAAGCGTTTCTTCGATCTTCGACATACGGTTGATACCTTTCCTTGTTTGGCCTCAGATCCCTTTCCGCATTCCTTGGTTCTTTCGCTAAGATCCTGCTCGGATATACTGAACCCGAGGGGGATCCCAACTGGTCGTCCTCGACCCTAATTTTGGATAAGTACCTGTTGTGGACGTCCGCCCAAGTTACGGCGGGATACTCGATCAAAATTTGCTTCAGTTGTTTCGAAGCTATCGAGCTTCGGTCGTTCAAGCCCCGAGTGAAGGCCTGCACTGCCAAGTCATCGGAGACTGGTGGTAATTCCATCCTCCCCATCTGAAAGAAAGATACGAACTCCCTTAACATCTCGTTCTCCCTTTGTTTAATCTTGAAGACGTCGGACTTTCTTGTAGCGACCTTGATGGCACCAGCATGTGCCTTCACAAAAGAGTCTGCCAACATGGCAAACAAATCTGTCGAGTTTAGGGGTAGGTTATGATACCACATCATGGCCCCTTCGACAGTGTTTCTCCAATTTTTTTCAATAAGACGGACTCAATTTCGTCATCCTTTAAGTCATTCCCTTTTATACCACAAGTGTAAGTGATAATATGCTCATTGGGGTCTGTGGTCCCATTGTACTTCGGGATGTCGAGCATTCTGAACTTCTTCGGAATGGGTTTCGGAGCCGCACTCGATGGAAATGGTTTCTGCACGAACTTCTTTGAATCTACCCCCTTCAAAATAGGAGGTGCACCCGGGATCTGGTCGACCCTCAAGTTATAGGTTTCTACTTTTTTATCGTTAGCTTCTATCTTCTTTTCTCCTGATTCAATCCTTTTGGCGAGGTCCTCGAGCATCTTTATAATAGCGGGGTCTGATGCTGACCCATTGTCACTCGATTTTTCTGGTGCCTGCTCGACTCGAGGAGCTATTTCCGATGCTGCTGTGCTTGGAGTTTTTTGTTGGCTCTGTAGCTGAGCAATAGCCATTTGCTGCACCTGTAACATCTCAAAAATGACTTGTAGGCTTACTTCTCTTTCTTCTCGAGCTGGATCTTTCTCCGCTTCGTGTTGTCACCTTCTCGCACACTTCCGTCGGTATCAGAGCCTACATTGATATGCACAGCATTGCGAGAGGCCTCATTGATGAGGAGTGGTGCTGCTACTACCCCAGGATTTTGTGGTGGTACACCGGTGATTGGGGCCGCTGTACTGTTCTCTCCATGGGACTCAAGGCCATTGTTCTCATGTGCGTTCACTGAGTTAGACATTTTTTACCTGAAATCAAAGATTCTTGGACAAGAAAAAGTGTGAAGAATAACTTGTGTTTTCAGAAAACTAGCACCAAAACAATCACTATTATTTTTAGCCCCACGGTGGACGCCAAACTGTTTACCTCAAAAATGGTATTAACAATTATACTTGATTTTGTGGTTCTAAAAATATGTGATTTATTTTAATATTAGTTATTAGATAGGAAGTGCTAAGTGTGAGTTAGAAAAGTAAGATATGCAAACCAATATTGTCACGGAGCTTGGCCTTGAGCTGACTGGTACAGGGAGGCCTCGAGGTCTAGCTAGGGCCGCTAATAATGAGCAATCGATGAAGAAACAATGATATTTGGGGCCTCGGGAATAACCTTTTAGGGCTAATGATGGGCAATAAATGAAGAACAATAAATGAAGACAATAAGTAAAGGTCAATAAATCTATAAAGTAATTGTCGAGCACGTTTAAGCAAGAAAAGCAGAGAATGTTCTATTGTATTCAATATTCATGTGTGCTACAAAATGACAGGGGTCCCCTTTATATAGGAGGGGGAATCCCAACATAGTACATGTATAATCATGGAAAGGAAATGCTATTGGTACAGCTGTATAATCGCTCAATACAGACTTGTAGTATTCTTGCAGACCTGGTCAGCTCTAACCACGTGTCCTTGGGAATTTCCCGTCTTTCCATGACGATCATCGATTTGTACTGCTCCGAGGTTGGCCACAGTGAACCTCCGATATGCTCCCTCGAGAGATGTACCTCGGGGTCAAACTTCAAATTTCGCTACAAGCTTCTCGAGGCCGGACGTGGAGTGTCACAGTGGTCTCAAAATCGGACTCCACGATTCTTACCGTATACAACTAATTACTAATGTCACATAGTTTCTTGAGTCAGACTCTGAGTGCATCCTCGCCAACACTTGATTGCAACGAATAGTTTCTTGACTAACGACCTTCCTCGAGTAATCATCCAATTGACTAGATAATACTCGTACTGTCGTACATGAACTATCCGAGAAAAGGTGAATCCAAAGTTTAAATTTAATAAATTCAATTTTATATTGAACTCATTATACTGTTAAATTATAGTTTATAGCTAATATTTTGAGATTTTAATACGTCTTTATGCATATATTTATACTTCGTATTGAAAGTAACGAGTTCAGATGAACTCATGCCTATCCTTTTGAGCTAAAATGCCAGCATTTAGCGTGATTCATGAAAAATAAACGAAGCAACAAAAAGAACAAAAGTTACGACTGGTACAAGTGAATAATCTCACGAAAATCCCGTGCTATTCCTTTATCTCTTTTCCGTTTTTAACCTACGTTTACCTTTATAATTCGATAACAATTAAATTAATAATATGGTTTTAAGGATACTTAATTTTACCTAATATCAATTGATAAATATGAAGACTAATAACATAAATTAATAATAAAGTAAAACAAATCAATATTAAAATACAATTTAGACCTCGAGCTAGTGTGCCCTCGAACTGATTGGTACTATAGTAATGAAGTATATAAAATGTACTGATGAACAAGAGTGTATAAGCTAAAGAGAGTGTTATATTGCTTTGATATGCGAGAGTAATGTCTTACAAATGATTATAGTACTTCCCTTTATATAGTAGAGGAATTCTACTTATGGTACAAAGGGAATCCCATGAATAGCTAGATAATCGTCCCTGATTTGATCCGTTCCGAGATTTTCGCCATGATTGTCGACCAGTCAAGGATATCTCGCCTTCTGTTATTACGCTATCTTCGGTCTTGCTCGATGTCTACCTTGTTTGGTCTCGATCTCGACAGGTACGTCGAATTCCGAACTTGGTACCTTGTCCTCGTGCCTCGGTCTGATCTACTACGGGGCCGATCTTCAATACATCTCCATAATCTCGATAAATCAATAAAATCGGATGGGCCCGATTTTAACCGTATACAACCTACAACGTTGATGTAAATCTAGGCGTAGAGGTTATGCTTTGATGAGATTAAATTCTGTTTTGAACTTGTGTGAGGTGGATAATAACCAGATTAATGAGCGAAAATGTCGGCCGTACCAATTATAATCTTTCTCTTCGATTTACATCCTTGTGTCACATGTTGATGTAACATATAAATCAATAGCTTTCTCTAATTTGAGATTTTTTGTCGTTCTTATACTTATATAGGAATGACCAAAAATTTTGAATGCAATATTTGTGTCACATGCTACTGTAACATAGTAAATCAAAAGCTTTCTCTAATATTAGATTTTTGCCATTCGTATACTTGTATAAAATGACCAAAAAATTGAATGCAATACTTTCTATGTATGTATGTTGAAAACTGTCATATATTTTGCTTGAAACTTTTAAGATCAAAATACTTTTGGGCAGTAGTTGAACACTCTGCTTATGTGTCCTGCTACCTTCAAATCGTGGATTCGATTCTGTGGGTGGATGTGAATTTTCCAGAACTTGTGGAAATGTGTTGTGTTTTTCTCCATAACCATGTGGTCTGCGTTCTGCAACAATGCCTGTGCATAGCTACTTACTAGGCAACGACTATTACAATTAGTATAGTGAGTGCGATGTTTGCTACTCCTTTTCTTGAATGGCCACTGCTATAATACCAAGCTCGTGGATTTGGACTTTCTTGACTTCTCTTAATAGGTGGCGAGGGATCATTGAAAATTTCACCATCTTTTGGGGCTTGTCTAATCTTTCGGTGCTTGTCTAATCAATAATCACTGATGTTTAATGTAGAATCTACAAAAGATTTGTTGCATATTTATTAAAATTGATGTGTCTGATAATGTCATGAAGTCATTTACAACGAGGTTAATCTATCTTTCCGAATATTAACTTGCAAGAAAAGTGATATATCTAATTTGTCGGAGAGGGGAATCTACAATGTAATCTATGAGTTGATCACGCGACTCAATATATTTTGCCTAGACCCTCTATATACATAAAAAATCTACCAAATAGAAGTGGATTCAAGATTTAAACTCTATGGTTCAAGTTATAAGATTTTTAGAATTGAACCCGTTATATTTTTAAAGTTATGGGTTCATATCTACTTTTTTTGTAATTTTAATAAATTTTGTACATAAATTTTTACTCCGCGTCAAAATTATGAGTTCTCATAACTAATACATTACATCCGCCACTGCTACCATAACGATTTATTTGTAGTTCCAATTATTATTATTATTACTATTATTGTTATTGTTGTTGTTGTATATTAACTTAAAATTGCTATAAGAATTTATTACTTTAGAATTCGCCAGGGTTTCTCTAGCACCAAATTAAGGATATGGGTTTGGGTATTATAACATTCCAATTTCCATGTCCTAATTTTTCGTCTTTTGTCATGTTGGAGCTACTTTATTTGTGTTTGGGTATTTGTTTAATTGTTTGTGAATAAAATCTTGATCGCCCTCTCCAACGCCGAGTCACCTCCGTAGATGGTATTTTAGTTAAATTTTAGTTAGAATTAGAAATTCCTAAACATGAAGCAGGACAACAAAGAAAGAGGATGGCTGAGCAACATACTAATTAGTTAGAATTAGATAGTTCATAGTTTACATGTCTATAGCTATTAGACACAGATGTAAAGTTATATCACTACAAAAAAAAACCCAATTACCAACAAAAAAAAATTATTGGTACATTGATCAAATTGGTTGGCAATTTGAATTACTAACAGATTACCAACCGATATTGACCCGTTGTTAAAAGGCTCGATGGTAAATTTTACCAATCATATTGAATTTGTTGGTAAAATTACCAACTAAAAATTAGTTAGTAAACACCAAATAAATTTGTTGGCAATTTTTGAATCTTGAGTCCAAGATTTTCGTTGGTAAATTTACTAACCAAAATTGAGTTGAAAGTCTGTTAGTAACTTTACTAACAGATAGAAATTGAGTTAGTAAAATTGATTTTTAAAAATACATTGGCAATAAAATATATTTTTAAAAATACATTGGCAATCGGTTGGTAATTTTATCTATGGGAAAGTTCTATTTAGTAAATTGTTGGTAATTTACAAACAAATTTCAAATTCGTTAGCAAATATGGTTATAAAAATTGTATTAATATTAATTTAAAGCTTTGAAAGATCCAAACAAAACTTAAACAAAATAAAAGACATACTAGAACTTTATAAATAATAATAACATCTATTATGAAGTTGAAAGCAGAATCCAAGACGTGTCTAACATAAAAGAAGCTAAAATAAATCTGAATATGACTCGTGTCATTTGACGACGAGTCATGTCTACGAGAAGGCGGTGTAGGTAAGCCACCTATGAGGACAGACATAAGGTTTTGGAGTAGTTGATCAACTTGCTCACGCACCTCTTGCTGCATTTCGTGTCTCATTTCGTCACGCATTTCTTCTCTCATTTCTTGTCTAATCTCTTCTCTGATCTCTGATATCATCTCATGCTTCATCTCTTCCTTAATTTCTTGCAGACGATGTCCTGCACATTCACTCACTCGAGCATGAAAGTCTAGATTTTGAAGTGGAGATATCGAACTGGAGGAAGCACCAACATGCCCATAGAAAGGAGCTTGAGAACCAAGACCATAAATGCGCGTCTTCTTAACACCGACTTACTCCAAATAAATTTGTGAGAAATCAACTTCAGGAGGCTCACTGGACCCATCTTCAGGCTGAGACGCATATGCAATTTTAGACATTATGGCGTCCTGAACAAACAAAAATGATATAAACTCTATAATAATAACTTTGACAGAGAAAACATCAAGAACACAATCATAAATGCAACAAAACAGAAAACTCAAATGTCAATAACAACACCTCAAAGACAATTGTTTTGATGTAGACAACAATGTTCCTACAAATTGCATTACTTGTTTGCCATCAATTTGTTATACTTTCAGATAAAGAAGTAATAATTTTCAACAGTGACATGTTATATAGATTATATGTGCAGATTTATAAAATCTCAAAGGTAAAGTAAGATGGAAGTCTAACTCCTGTTCAGAAATCCAACAGGTTTTGTTATTCTATAGATAAAATAACTACCAAGAGAATGTAGTACTCTTTTGGGCCAATGTGACCAACCAAGAAACGTCACATGAGGAATTGGGACAAATTTGACACAAAGGAAAACTAAGACTTGCTGGAATGCTGGAGATTTGGTAACAAAGTGGAGAAGATTACTGGGATTCCGGATACGAAAAATGCCACGAACCCGTACAATGCCTGTCACGACCCAAATCTTAACCCAGGTTGCGATGGTGCCCAACACCGCCGTCAGGCAAGCCAACCTTTATTTACTAGCGATTTCAGGTAGTTTACCAAAAATATTTTTCAACACTTGCTTAACTTAGTTAAGACATTTAAGTTGAAACAGATAATTTAGGCAAATTTTATGCAAAATAAATAATCATGAAATCATATTTACGATTACATCCCAAAATAAAGTCGACTAGCGTGTGTGTGCCAGGAACTAGTGTCACAAGTCTACAGGCATCTAGTAGAATAATATCAAAAGAATGAAAGTTTGTCCTACTGTCTGAGTAAGTATAGACAGAAATAACAAAAGAATAGCTCCTGAGTGCTGCTGAAAATCGCCAAGAAGAGCAGCTCACCGTGAAGCCTTGACCAGTAAAAACTCAGGAACGAGCTCCAGACTGGAACCCAGATGCACCTGCCTCAGAACCTGTACAATTAAGTACATAGCGTAGCATGATTACATAAAAAATATGTACCCAGTAAGTATCCCGCCTAATCTCGAAGAAGTAGTGACGAGAAGTCGACTTGACACTTACTAGGGTCGAAACAGAGTATTTAAGTGATAATTTAAAAGAGGACAACAAGTAAGCATGGATAGTAAGAAAATAAATATTGAAGCGTAATAAAATCCGAATATGAAATGAAGCATCAATTTACAAGTTTACAGTTCGATCCTCCAGGATGATTCACAGCTCAACAGTCATAAACAATATCAGGCAAATAACATGGGCATAGTGGAACAAGGACATCCGGCCTGGGCCAACATAATAATAGTAACTGTGCAATGCCGAAGGGTCGAACGACGCGAACCATATATACATCTATCAATAACCGTCGTGCCGTACGACGAGCTCCCATGAGAGTAGCGGAAAGAATCACTCCGCTCGTGGGATATAAATTGCAAAGCGGTCGCATGCAAACACAACATCTTTCTTTCAATTCTTTTCAAATAACAATTCCTTTAAAGCATCAAATTCTTGGTTTTCTTAAAAACAAAGTTGCATACAATGAAGCTACAAATCATATAACTCAATTTAATGGAATTCACATGGCATGGTGTGGGCCTAACTACCCGGACATAACAATAATAGTCACTACGCACGGACTCTCGTCACCTCGCACGTACGTAGTCCCCCACAACAATGACACATAATCATTTAATTCACCTATGGGGAAAATTACTTCTTACAAGGTTAGAAAGGAGACTTACCTCGCGTCAAGTCTACTTCCCGGGCCAAGAATGCGCCCGAAACTCTAAATTCATCGCCCAAGGACTCGTAACTAGTCAAATATTGCATAAATAAATATCTATACTCAAAAGTATGAAATTTCCCCAATTTAAATGATTGTTTCAATCTAAATTGCAAAATCCCAAAATACACCCCCGGGCCCACATGCTCGGATTCCAGAAATTTTTGAAGGAAAATATCACCCATGGCCTAAGGATCAATATTATATAGTTTTTGTTTGATTCCTCAATAAATTTCTTGGTCATTTCCCATTTTTGGTCAAAAACCTAAGTTATTACTCTTACCCATAGTTTCAATTAATTGTGGTGATAATCTACCTAACAATTCAAGCAATAAGCTAAATTCATAGTAGAAATTACATACCTCTCAGTAGTTAGGTCGAATACCCTCCTTGCATGCCCTCAAAATTTCCCAAGAATGAAGAAAAAGTGTTCAAAAATGGCTAAGTTCGTGTTTAAAAGGAAGTGTACTGCCTTCAGGATTTTCGCACCTGCGGCTCGAGGGCCACGCCTGCGGTCTCGCATCTGCGAGGAAATTCTCGCACCTACGGATGAGGGGAAGGTGGCCTAGTTTCGCACCTGCGGAGCGAAGTCCGCACCTGCGACTCCGCTTCTGCGGAAAAAGGGTCCGCACCTGCGGAAATTGGCAACTCCCTCAGGAGTCGCACCTGAGAGACTGAACCTCCGCAGGAGCGGTCGCACCAGACCTACCTGGTGCACCAACAATCATTTTAGGCTGGTTTTTGTCTCGCTCGATGCCCGAATGGCATCTGGGCCCACCCGAGACCCCGTCCAGATATACCAACAAGTCCTAAATCATAATACGGACTCGCTCGAGCCTTCAGAATGCCCGAAATAATGCTAAATCTAAAAATCACACCTCAAAACCTATTGGATCAAACTTAAGAACTTCAAGTTTCTGAATTCGCTTTCAACATGCCGAACCATACCTATTCTACTCGGAATGACACCAAATTTTGTGAGCAAGTCATAAATGACATAACAGAACTATTCCCAGTCTCGAAATTCCATTCGGACCTCGATGACACAAAAACACGTTCTAAACCTCAATTTGAACTTAAAGGCATTCTTACTTCACTATTTTGCGCCGAAATGCTCCTGGGTCATCCAAAACCCGTTCCGAACACACGCCCAAGTCTGAAATCATCATACAAACCTACTGGAATCTTCGGATCTTGATTCTGGGGTCGTTTACTGAAAATGTTGATTGAAGTCAAACTTGGCCTTTAAGGCCAACCTTAAGGAACTAAGTGTTCCTATACTACTCCAAACCTCGAACCACCCATCCCCGCAAGTCATAAATCAGTAAAAATAGTTACGGGGAGTCTCATTTAGGGGCACGGGGTCCTAGAACACAAAACAACTAGTCGGGTCGTTACATTCTCCACCTCTTAAACAATTGTTCGTCCTCGAACGAGTCTAGAATCATACCTGGAGTGCTGAATAAGTGTGGATATCTGCTCCGCATGTCCTCCTCGGACTCCCAAGTCGCCTCCTCGACTGGTTGGCCCCTCCACTGGACCTTTATGGCGGAAACCCTCTTGGACCTCAACTGGCGATCCTGCTTGTCAATGATAGCAACTGGCTCCTCCTCGTAACCCAATCTCTCATCTAGCTGAATGGTACTGAAATCTACCATGTGAGAGAAGTCGGAATAATAGCTCCGGAGCATGGACACATGAAAGACCGGATGAACCCCTGATAAACTGGGAGGTAAAGCAAGCTCATAAGCAACCTCCCCAACTCATCTCAACACCTCAAATGGGCCTATAAACCTCGGGCTCAGCTTGCCCTTCTTTCCAAACCTCATAATACCCTTCATCGGCGAGTCCTTCAACAGAACCTTCTCGCCCTCCATAAATGATACATCACGCGCCTTCTGATCCGCGTAACTCTTCTGTCTGGACTGTGCTGTGCGAAGTCTCTCCTGAATCAACTTCACCTTCTCCAAAGAATCCTTCACCAGATCGGTGCCATATAACTTAGCCTCGCCAGGCTTGAACCACCGATGGGAGATCGACATTGCCGACCAGACAAGGCCTCAAATGGAGCCATCTCAATGCTGGACTGGTAACTATTATTATAAGAAAACTCGGCCAAAGGCAAGAACTGGTCCCACTGCCCTCCAAACTCAATCACACATGCTCTGAGCATGTCTTCCAATATATATCCGATCTAGCTGCCCGTCGGTCTGAGAGTGAAATGCTATGCTGAGCTCTACCCGGGTGCCTAACTCCCTCTGCACGGCTCTCTAAAAATGCAAAGTGAACTGAGGACCTCGATCCGATATAATGGACACAGGCACACTGTGCAACTGAACTATCTCCCGAATGTAAATTTGGGCCAACCTCTTAGAAGTGTAAGTGGTAGCTACTGGAATGAAATGTGCCAACTTGATCAACCTGTCCACAATGACCCAAACCACATCAACCTTCCGCAAAGTCCTAGGAAACCCGACTACTAAGTCCATAGTGATGCGCTCCCATTTCCACTCAGGTATAGGCATCTGTTGAAGTAGGCCTCCTGGCCTCTGGTGCTCATATTTAACCTGCTGACAATTTAGACATCTAGCCACATACTCCACTATGTCTTTCTTCATCCGTCTCCACCAGTAGTGCTGCCTCAGGTCACGATACATCTTCGTAGCACCAGGATGTATAGAGTACCGTGAACCATGAACCGTGAGCCTCCTATAGAATCCTCCCCCTCGGGCCATCAACATTAGGGACACATAAGCGACCCTGAAGTCTCATAACACCATCCTCGCCAATAGAAACCTCATTGGCACCACCTTGTGCTGTCTCCCGGAGAGCCACCAAGTACGGATCATCATACTGCCGAGTCTTGATTTCCCCCAATAATGAAGACTGATCCATCACACATGCAAGAACCCGGATGGGCTCGGAAAGGTCCAAGTCCCCAGGCGATTAGCCAAGGACTAAATGTCCAAAGCTAGAGGTCTCTCCTGTGTTGATATGAAAGCCAAACTACCCATACTCTCCGCCTTCCTACTTAAGGCATCTGCTACCACGTTCGCTTTGCCCGGATGATAAAGAATGGTGATGTCATAATCCTTCAGCAACTCAAGCCACCTGCGCTGCCTCAAATTAATATCCCTCTGCCTGAACAAGTGCTACAAATTGCGGTGGTATGTATAAACCTCACAAGGCACCCCATACAAGTAATGCCTCCAAATCTTAAGAGCATGAACAATCGCAGCCAACTCCAAATCGTGCACAGGGTAATTCTTCTCATGAAATTTCAGCTGCCGTGAAGCATATGCAATAACTCTCCCCTACTGCATCAACACACAACCCAAACCAACGTGTGAAGCGTCGTAATAAATCGTATACATCCCAGAACCGGAAGGCAACACTAGAATTAGTGCTGAGGTCAATGCTATCTTGAGCTTCTGAAAGCTCGCCTCACACTCGTCGGACCATCAAAATGGGGCATTCTTCTGGGTCAACCTAGTCAGAGGGGCTGCAATGGAGGAAAAGCCCTCCACAAATCGACGATAATAACCTGCTAGACCCAAGTGGCTCCTGATCTCTGTAGCTGAAGTAGGGCGTAGCCAACTCTGAACTGCCTCAATCTTCTTAGGATCAACCTTGATACCCTCTCCAGATACCAAATCCCCTAAGAATGCCACATAATCCAACAAAAACTCACACTTGGAGAACTTAGCATACAACTTCTGTTCCCGCAAGGTCTGGAGCACCACCCTCAAACGTTGCTCGTGCTCCCCCAGGCTACATGAGTAAATCAGAATGTCGTCAATGAAGATGATGAAGGAATAATCAATATAAGGCCTGAACACCATGTTCATCAAGTCCATAAATGATGTTGGGGCATTAGTCAAGCCAAAGGACATCACTAGGAACTCATAGTGACCATATCTCGTATGAAAGACAGTCTTCGGAACATCCGAGTCCAAAATCTTTAGCTGATGGTACCCTGATCTCAAGTCAATCTTAGAAAACACTCGCGCACCCTGCAATTGGTCAAACAAATCATCAATACGCGGAAACGGGTACTTGTTCTTGATGGTGACCTTGTTCAACTGGCGGTAGTCAATACACATCTGCATAGTCCCATCATTCTTCTTCACAAATAGCATGGGGGCACCCCAAGGCGATACGCTCGGTCTGATAAACCCTGTAGCCAATAACTCCTCGAGTTGTTCTTTCAATTCCTTCAATTTCTTCGGAGCCATGCGATAAGGGGGAATAGATATGGGCTGGGTGCCCGGAGCTAAGTCAATGCAAAAATCAATGTCACAATCCGGTGGCATGCCTGAAAGGTCTGAAGGGAATACATCATCAAACTATCAAACTACTGGCACTGAATCAATCGTCGGAGACTCGGCGGTGGTGTCCCGCACATATGCAAGATAAGCCAAACAACCCTTCTCGACCATATGTCGAGCCTTCAGGAAAGAAATGACCTGACTAGCGAAACTAACTGAGGAACCTCTCCACTCCAATCTCGGCAACTCGGGCATGGCTAGAGTAACAGTCTTGGGATGGCAATCTAGAATGGCATGATAGGGAGACAGCCAATCCATGCCCAGAATAACCTCAAAATCAACCATATCAAGCAACATGAGGTGTGTTCTGGTCTCGAACCCACAGAATGTAACCACACAGGACCGATAGATCCGGTCCACAACCACATAGTCGCCCATAGGAGTGGACACATAAATAAGAGTGCCCAAGGACTCACGAGGAATATCCAGAAATGAGAAAATAAGGACGATACATATGAATAAGTGGACCTTGGATCGAATAATACCAATGCATCTCTACCGCATACTTAAATAATACCTGTGATCACGACATCTGAGGCCACTGCATCTGATCTGGCCGGAATAACATAGAATCTGGCTGGAGCGCCGGATGACTGACCTCCACCGGAATAAACAACAGCTGACTGGGCTCCTCCTGCCTGGCCTCCACCTCTGGGATGACCCCTACCAGCCTGTCCTCCACCTATAGGTGGCCGAACCGCTGGTGCTGACCTCATAGGATGGTGACCCTGCTGCACTGCCTTGCCCCGAAGTCTTGGGCAATGCCTATTCATGTGACTTGGATCCCCACACTCATAACAACCTCCCGGCACCATTTCTTGCTGCCTTGAAGAAGAGCCCTGAATAGCGGGAGGACGGTAGGAACTCTCTGGCATAGCACTAAAATAAGGACTGGTAGACCCCTGATGACCAGAATACCCGCCGGAGGAACCCTGAATAGCTGGCGGGCGGTAAGAACTCTCCGGAATAGCGCTGGGACACCTCGTGGAGGTGGTGGTGGTGCTGAATATGGGGGCCTACTGGGCTGGCCCCTACCAAACTAATCTCTGCCTCTAGCTGGAGCACCTCTGAAATCACCAGAAAATCTAGCCCTCTTATCCTGCTGACCCTGCTCTCTGCTCTTCGATCGATAACCCTCGATCCTGCTAGCAATCTCTACCACAAGATGATAAGGAGTTCCCATATCCACCTCTCGGGCCATGTTGGCCCTAATACCTGGATGCAACCCAATTACAAATCTCCACACTCTCTCTGCGTCAGTAGGAAGTATCATGAGTGCGTGACGAGACAGCTCAGAAAACCTAGCCTCGTAGTCAGTCACTGACGTCTGACCCTGCTCCAGCTGCTCAAACTCATATCGCAGCTCTTCTCTCTCTGAGGGTGGAATATATCTGTCCAGGAATAATTGAGTGAACTGCTCCCAAGTGATGGGAGGGGAATTTGTTAGTCTGCCAAGAATATAGGACTGCCACCATCTACGGGCCCTGCCCTCTAGCTGAAAAGTAGTGAAGTCAACTCCATATGACTCTAGTATCCTCATATATGATATCCAGGTACAAAGCCATTGCGCAATAAATGTTCGTGGACCGTAAGAACATCTTCAAAATTTTTATTCTGACACTTTTTTCGGTTAAATGGGCACCTTGGTCTCTCATCATCCCACCCTTCCCGATGATTCTTTGCAAACTCAATAAATTTCTCAACACCCCTTACGAATTCTGGATTATACAAACCTCTCGTTAACCTTCTGTACATCCACTCGCGATTTGAAGTCATTTTTCTAACAAACTTTCTTTTCTGATAATGTAAAAGGATTACAGCAGCATTATTGATTTCTAAAAATCTTTAGATAGTATTAAAAAAAGAGAACTAATAATCAAATTAGGCCTCAAATCCCAATTATAATGAGCAAAAGCTTTCCATATATCTACAATATACTGGATAAATTAGATTGATAAAAAATGCTTACCACTTAGCCGAATGAATTGTGGAATTGAGAAGCTTCCAAATGATAGCTTGTGAGAGACTGGTGTGAGATAATCTTTCAGTTGGGAAAAATAATAGAAAGGATGTAGAATATTGTGATCGTGGGTAGAAGAAACTGAAATGGCGCGAGAGTTCTGTGTAATTTAGGAGAGTGGGGAGGGTTTAGGCGGTACAATCAATGAAATTTAGGAGTGTGGCTGAAATGGGTTAAAATGGCATGGGCTTCTTTAGTTTTCTTCTTTTTATTTATCTCACACCAGATAATGGGAAAACTAATAAATACTATTTCTTTAGCTTTCTTCTGTTGTGACTTCTTTAGTTTTCTTCTCTTTTTCTTCTTTCCTTTGTCTCTTTGGAAACTTTCCAATTTATATCGGTTTCTCCAATTTATTTTTTTGAGTATTTTCGTAATTTCATTTTTGATTCTTAAACAATGTTAATAGTAACTAATCACATGACTTATACATGTGTCTTTGGTTATTATATTATCATACAAAATAATAAATTTTAATTGCACCAAACTATTTGTATAAAATAATAAAATTTTAATTGCACTCATGTTTGAATTACAAAATACAAACTAAGTCCAAAAATAATTTATAGCTAATTATTTAATGTTCGAATATGCAATTGAATTATTACTAATACTAGAACTAGTATTATCATCCGCGCGGATGCGCAGACACTAACCATGTCAAATTGAGTTATTTGAATTATATATAAATAATTTTAAAATTTAAACCTTCTTGATAAATATAGATAATCATTTGATATTAATTAAGAAACGCTACGTGAAAAAAGATTAGTTGTTTCTCAAATCTCCTACTTATTATTATATTTTATTTTTTAGTACCATTCTCGCCAATGTCATAGATCCTAAAAATAGTCAAGAATCGAATAATAACTCATATTTATCACAAAAGAATAGAATGTTTAGACTACGAAGGACTCTTTGGATACAACTCGACTCTTTTGCTACTACTTAAACTCTTATTTGGTTTGTTGATGTCTTCCAAAAATATTTCTATTTTAAAATTTCAGTTTCTAAAATTTTATTTTTCAATAATAATTATTTTTATAATAATGTAAGTGAAAATATTATCCTTAATTCAAAACTCATGTATGTCGGCTATCTAAAAATTTACAAAATTCATTAGCCAGTAAATTTTCTCTTTTCAGTATGACTCCATTTTGATATTTGAAATTATCCATTTAAATATCTGATTTATTTGAATTATATGTAAATAACATTAAAGTTTAAACCTTCTAGATAATCATAGATAATCGTTAGATAATAATTAAGACACACTACATGAAAAAAGACGAACGTTTTCTCAAATGTCGTAGCGATAATTTTATTTTTGCACCATTCTCATTGGAACCTAAAATAGCCACAAAGAAAAATAATAACTCGTATTTATGGCAAAGCACAAAGGTTAACACAATATGAACGATTCTTTGTTTATGACGTGATTCTTTTACTACGACTTGAACTCTTATTTGGTATGCTGTTATCTTTCAAAAAATATTTCTATTTTGAAATTCTAATATCTAAAACTTTATATATTTTCAATAGTGATTATCTTTATAATGATGCAAGTGAAAATATTATTCTTAATTTAAAATCAACTTTAATCGGCTATCTAAAAATTTGAATGATTCTTTGGCCAGTGAAATGTTATTTCAGTATGACTGGCAAGACAATATGAATATTATATCATGTTCCATCAATACTCTAAAGGAGTTATACGATATATCCGGTGTGGAAGTGGGCCAACATTTCTATTGGAAAATAGGGGGTTTCCAAGTACATGGCCAATGACTCCATTTTAAGTTTATCGATATCTCTAGCCACAGATTTTGAATTTTGAATACCCTATGTATACATATTTTTTGTTCTTTGAATTATTAAATGTTAAATTAGTTGATTGTATTATATAACATTGCATATATTGTCTAACTAGCAAGTAATTTTTTCTCGACATCATACTTGACTTAACCTCAACGCAAACTACTCAAATTGCATTTAAATTCAAATTCGAATATCATATTATTTTGTTAGTAATAGTGATGTTTTAAAACCGACACACAATTGTAGTGCGTTTGTCACGACCCAAAATTCCTAAGGTCGTGATGGCGCCGGACATCAATGTCAGGCAAGCCAAATCATTAATTAATTGAAATAACTCTCCGGTTTTAACACTTATGAAAACATTTCCTTTCACTTAATTTCATATTAACCAAATAAAAGTCTGTTAATTAAAAAAAGTGGTTTAAAGATTACACTTAAGCAAATATATCCCAACATATATCCCATAACCTGGTGTCACAAGTACATGACAAATTTCTAAGAATTTAACAATCATTACAAGCCTGTCCGAAATACAACTGGACAAGGAAATTTAAATGAAATAATTACAGTACGAAGGAGACTCTGCCAGTTGCGGGTCGCCTCCGGATGATGCAGCTCGCCTAAGTCTCTGAATCCTCCACATTGCTGTGAAAGTACCTGTGCAATAAAATGCACAGCAAGTGTAGCATGAGTACAAAAATAATGTGTACTCAGTAAGTCGCCCGCCTAGCCTCAGAGAGGTAGTGACGAGAGGTCAAATTAGACACTTACTAAAGGTTAATTTAGAATATTTAGGTATGACATTAAGCATGATTTATCATAGGCAATTTATAAAACAGGATTTAATATCTTTCAACTCCGTTCACGTTTAACACTTTATATCTTCGTCATATTAACAATTAATCAACATGGTGATTTAATCTAAAAATAATAAATCGACGGGAAGGAAAAACTTCTTCTAAAAGTCTTTTTAATAACTTTAAATCTCTGTCATTTCAATCGATAATTTAATATTTCAGGCCAGTAACCAGGAAAAATATCATAGCGACTACGCAGCAAATATCATGCGCAAGCAATGCCGAGGGTCGAACGGCTCGAACCATAGATGCATCTATCTGCCCCGCTCGCGAATCGATCACGCGACGCGGTTAACATAGTACGGCTAGCCTGCTCGCGAATCATACATGCGACTCAAGTGCTCATACGAATACATACACAAATACAGGTCCTTCCTGCTCGTGAATCTCGTCACCTCGTGTGTACGTAGCCCCCAAAGATAATAGCATGTACTGAAGTAATTCACCTAAAGAGATGATTCCTCTTCACAAAGTTAGAAAGGAGACTTACCTCTCTCCGAAATTCCAACACCGACTTTGAAGCCCTTCCGATGACTCCAACGGAGGCACAACGCTCCGAAACTACCACGTAATGGCAAAGCAATGAAAATTCATCCTAATACTCACAATAAATTTAGATTATATACTTTCCCGACTCCCGCTCGGATAAAAGACCAAAATGCTCTCAGGCCCACGTGCCCGGAAATCCGAAATTCTTGAAGATACATGCTATCCATAGCTCTACTAGTTCAATCATGCAATTTACTCTACATTCCATACTCAAATTCGTGGCTAAATTCCAAATTTACATTTTCTAGGTTTCTTCAAAAATTTCCCAAATTTCCTACCAATTTTCATGTTTAAATCCATGCAAGATCACATATTCAACTTAGGAATAGGAAGAATTCACTGACCTAGTGATATTTTCTGAAAATCCCCCTCTTGAAGCTCCCAAAGTCGCCACACCAAAATGAGAGAAAAGAAGAAATGGCCAAAAATCCGTTCTTAAAACACCCCACTGCCTCCAGCCATTTTCGCACCTGCGGAAATTCCATCGCAGGTGCGGCTTTGACTCAGCCCAGCAACTCCCGCTCTTGCGATCCCTCTTCGCACCTGCGATTCTGCAAGTGCGACCATACTCCCGCACCTGCGGTCCCTCAGCTCCAGCCCAATCTCGCACCTGCGGTTCCCTTAGCCGCACCTGCGGTCAAAGCCTCGCAGGTGCGATTACACCAGATGACAGCAACCTTCAGCCTTCTCCAACTTCAAATATTGATCCATCAATCACCCGGAACCCACCCCGGGGCCCCGTCCAATCACACCAACCTGTCCCAAAACATGACACGGACTTGCTCGAGCCCTCAAATCACATCAAACAATGTTGAAATCACGAAACGCACCCAAATCCAATTCTTTAAGAACTTAGAATTTCAAACTTCTACATCCGACGCCGAAACCTATCAAACTACCTCCAATTGACCCCAAATTTTTCACACAAGTCATATTCAACATTACAGACCTGCTCCAACTTCCGGAATGGCATTCCGACCACGATATCGAAATTCCCACTTCCGATCGAATTCTTCAAAAACCTTCAAATTTCTGTGTTTAGCCAAATGACCCCAAAATGACCTACGGACATCCAAATGCACCTCCGATCACGCTCCCAATTCCAGAATCACCTTACGGAGCTATTCCCAGACTCGGAATCCCAAACGTACATCACCCTCATTGATATGCACTTCAAGCCCAAATTCATGAAATCTTTCTAAAATGCTAACTTCCACAATATACGCCGAAACGCTCCCGGATTATCCAAAACTCGATCCGAACATACGCCCAAGTCCGAAATCTTCATACGAACCTGCTGGAACCTTCAAATCCTGATTCGAAGGTCGTTTACTTAAAATTCCAATCTTAGTTGATTTCTCCAACTTAAGGCTTCTGAAATGAGAATTTTCTTTCCAAATCAATTCTAAACTTCCTGGAATTCAATTCCGACTACGCCCACGGGTCATAATACCTAAAACGAAGCTGCTTACGACTTCAAACCGTTGAACGATGCGCTAGAGCTCAAAACGATTGGTCGGATCGTTATAGTGTTTGTGTCACTATCTCGTTCTCATCGTAGGTTGTGATGTCGCTCAACGCTGCTGTAAGACAAACCAATCATAAATTATCACCACAATTGATCTCCCATAACATTTTAAAAATCAAATAATAAAAATGATTAAGCGATAGTAGCTTATGGGATCTTGATCGATAAAATACTATAACATTTTCATCAAGCAATGGAATACAAACAAAACATAAAATGAAATAATGTATAGTAATTACAACCATGAACATCTACTAAAATCCTCAAACCCCGGTGTCGTAAGTGCACGTGCATCTAATAGAATATACAAAACTACTACAACCAGGGGTGGGCGCTCGGGCAGTTCGGATTGGATATGAAAATTTCGGTTTGGATTTTTAATTTTCGGATTGAAGAAATTAAATCTAATCCAAATAAGTTCGAATTGGATCAAATTTTTTAAGTTTGGTTTCGGATTAATCAATTTGAATCCAAAAAATGTGTGAATGAGCTAAGAAAAAATTAGAGCTCGATATAGGAAATTGAAGGAGTATAAGTTGAATGAGATCTATTAATCATTCAACTGATTAAAGCTCTTCTCAAGCATTGAAGAAGATGCATATTTGGATCTAACTAATTAAATGGTTAGCAAGAATCTTGAACTAGTTTTGATGGGTTTTTGTGTTTTATTCAAATAAATTAAAATATTAATCATTACAAATTAGAATAAACTATATTATCTTTGAGTTGTAGGTAAATAAAAAAGCCAAGTTAGATGTCGTCATAGTAAGATAATGTATAAAGAAAGAAAAATAAAGACAGAGTAACACTAAGTATACTTTGAATTAACTTTAAAAAATAAAGTAAAAATAATACTCGAAAATATTATTGATAATTTCAAATTAATAAATGTATTCGGAGCAATCGAATAAAAGTCTAAAAGAGAAAAAAAATTTGGTACTTACATTGAGATTATATGATATTTAATTTATGATTTTATTAAAATATATGATTTGAAGTACTCGAACAATTCAGATCGATCATACTTTTGTATAATTAATATTCTTTAATAATGTAAGCATCGCGGCTACTAATACTACTATATTAGTGAAAGTTGCCCAAGTGCCTATTAGTGGGAAGTCTATAACCAAATATTTGGATATTTATATCTGAAAAATATAATTTTATGTGAATAGTTTATTAAGGATTGGAGTGTACATTCTCTAGTTCATAAAAAGATGATTCATATTCGTGCACAAATAATATTGCAGTGTGACTCATGATATATATTGATATATTTACTATAAATGTTAGATCCGTCAGAAAATATCAATTGATTTTGTATCTATCGTTAAATTTATCAATCGTTTCAATGATAGTTGGTAATTTACCAACTAATTCATCTCTATATTGATAAATTTTCCAACTATTTTAATATCAGTTGGTAATTTGCCAACGAAACTAGGCTCCGTTGGTAGTAATTACTAACAAATTTCACATCGTAACTAATATTAACAATTAATTTTAATTTGTTAATAAATTACAAACCAAAATCTTGATGTATTAGTAAAGTTTTCAAGCCAACTTAGTATCAGTTGGCAAGTTTAGTAACAGATACCATTCGGTTGAAACGCATTTTAAGTTGAATGGTAAAATTAGCAACAAAATCCTTCTGTTGGTAAATAATTAGTTGGTAATTCATTACTAATCTGTTAATAAATAGTACTTCATTTTTTCCACCATATTTAACAACGGATATGTACTCCGTTGGTAATATTACCAATGAAAAATGTTTGTTGGTAACATTTGAGTTGGTAATGCGTTAGTACGCAGTTGCTAGATTAGCCGCCTATTTTTTCTGCCATATTTACCAACTAAATTATTTAGTTAGTGAATTTTGGTTGGCAATTCGTAAGGAATCCGTTACTAAATGTTGAAAAATAAATTAGTTACCATTTTGTTAGCAACCTGTTGCTAAGACACTAACAAATTCGGGTCGTTGGTAAAATCCGTTAGCAATTGGGGTTTTTTTGTAGTGTTATATATCGAACATAGAATAGTAGAGTTGATCACGCCCAAGTATGCCTTATAAAAAGGACAAAGCGGTCACTGCAAATATATTCCGGTTATCAAGTCCGAAGTCGAATCCCACGGGGAATTAACCTATCAATCACAGCTATCAGACTCACACAATTTCACATAATTAACTTTCCAAGATATTTGAATAACAAATGGGATGTTTACTAACTAACTATTACTTAATGAGAATGCAGTAACTAAGAACTAACTAAGAACGTGTTGTAGAGAATAATTGGAATGATCTAAGGTCATGATTTTCCCTATTGTCGGAGTCATTTTCGCTATATTTGTTATAAATTTGTATAAGTCTTCTCTATAGATCATGAGCACTCTGACTGTTGTAATTCTCTCCCGAGTAATTACAACAATATACTAGACATATTCTCCCGAATTATGCTAGCTAACTTTAATTACAGCTCACTTAGATCGCACCCAAGGTGTCGTTATCCCTAATCCCACCTTTAAACCCTTCATATTGATCCCTCATATACGTCAGGAGTGATGTTGTTCAACAACGACCTAAATATGCACTCTCTCCCAAGTAATACATACTAAATAGGCACGGCTAATTGAGGCCCCTTCAATCAACAACAACAAGCATATAGTGTATTGGTAAAAAAGAGTTTCACACGTAAGCCAACTTTTGACAACTCAGTCAATCACGTGGACACAGGAAAACACGACAGCTGGACGTAACTCTTTGAAGAGGTACGGTACAAAGAGGCACGGTTCAGTAAACCCACGAACTTATCAGCCACGGAAAATTCTACTTGATCAAAACGAGAGAGAGGCACGGTCAGAATGAATCTAGACAAAGCTACGGGCAGATTCAAGGACCCACAATTGATTACTCGAATGTTATGTAACTGAACCCCTATTACCGCTATCCTTTGTAACGCCTCATTAATGTCATAATTAGTCATTAATGAGTAACATAGCAGGAGTCGTATGTTATAAGAATCTCCTATATAAGGGAGGGGAATACAACTTGTAAAGGCATCTGTTTCTCGAATACAATCAACTTCGATATTTTATTTCTGCAATATTGTCTATTATTCATTTTTTCCATTATCTTGATTATCAGTAACCCGTATTCATATTAAAAATACTTTAGTCAAATGGTCTAATTCTTTGGTTAAACAAATTGGTTCCGTTACCGGAAATCTGATAATCTTTATTTACTTTCCAAGTGATATCCTCTTAATTATGTCAAACCCCAACGACAACAACCAGAAAAGAAGTGGAACCCCAGCTCCATCACCTTAAGGAACCCCACGTGGTTCGAGGGAACAATCCCCAGAAAGATCCAATAACAACAATGGTAATAATGATCAAGCTGTGGAACAAGATCATGTAAAGAAAATGATTGCAGAGTATGTGATCCAACCTTTGCAAGAATTTGCGAGAGGATTACCAGCAGCGTTGCCTACACCACCAATGCCACCCCCTAATAACACCATCACCATGGAAAATCCTCAATCTGGGTTGGCAAACTCAAGAATAGGAGATACTCCTAATGAATCTCTCGAAACGAGACCAGGTATATCTAATAACTCAGAATTACAAAATTTATTGTTAACCATGCAGAAACAGATGAAGGAGCAGAATGATCGCATCGAACAAATTCCTGGTGTACCACCTGTCATCAAAGGCATCGATGTTGATAGATATTCTTAACAACCGTGGAAGCCAAGTGCGGCACCTTTGCCTATACCCAAGAAGTTTAAAATGCCTGGCGTTCCCAAATATTATGGAACAACTGACCCACGCGACCATGTGACTGCTTTCACAACTGGGGTAAAAGGCAACGACTTAACGAAACAAGAGATTGAATCAGTCTTTGTCAAAAAAATTGGGGAAACACTTACCAAAGGGGCTCTAACCTGGTATTCTCTTCTCCCTGAAAATTCTATTGACTCTTTTGCTGAGCTTGAGATTCGTTTATAAAAGCACACTCTGGTGCACAAAAAGTTGTGAAGAGAATGGAAGACATATTCAAAATAAAACAAAGAGACACGGAACTACTCCGAGAGTTTGTAGATAGGTTTCTGTCATGGCCCCAGTTCGCCCTCCGTGAACATGTCGTGATGGCACCTAGTCCCTATAACTAGGTAAGACTAACAATGCGGAAAAACAACGTAACTTGCGGAATAATTAATTAAAACTGAACAACTAAAAAAAGTTTGTATATAAATGCCGCTCGGCATATATAACCCAATAATGCGGAAGTCTACAATATCACCCCAAAACCCCGAAACTCGCGGGAAACACAGGCTAACAGAAATGTAATACACTGCTCTAACTCCAGAATGTCTAAACAACTGTAAGGAAGGAAGCTTTCCACTAAATCTGGATTTAAGATAGAGACTCCCGGTCTGCGAACGCGGCAGATGTACCTCGAAGTCTCTGCTAGATCTCTCCACCTCGGGGATAGTGCGCCTGGGTAGAGGTACCTGGATCTGCACATAAAAAACATGCACAGAAGGGGCATGAGTACACCACAGCGGTACTCAGTAAGTGCCAAGCCTAACCTCGGTCGGGTAGTGACGAGGAAGGTCAGGGCCTTACTGAGGTTAAACAATATAATAGGAACTTACATTATTAAAATAGGTAGTAATAATGAGTACAACAGTGAAATAAGACAGGTTAAACAAGGCAATAACCCGAAAACACAAAGAGCGGAGTAAACACGGAATATGTACAGCTCAATAACAATGGTAACAATGAGGATCTCCCAGGATACCGTCCTGTAGTCCTTTTCTCAACTGTCCAGTGGATCTCCCGGCATACCGTCCCGTAGTCCATCATATGTGTATATCCGAAGGATCTCCCGGGATACCATCCCGTAGTCCATCATATGTGTATATCTGAAGGATCTCCGGGGATACCGTCCCGTAGTCCAGCTATCAATGTGCAGGGGGATCTATCGGGAATCGAACCCGCAGTCCCAAAGTAAATATGCAGGGGGATCTATCGGGAATCTAACCCGCAGTCCCAAAGTAAATATGCAGGGGGATCTATCGGGAATCTAACACGCAGTCCCAAAGTAAACAAACAAGGGTGGGGGCTACCGGAATCCCACATCCGTAGTCCCAATGTAAATACACAGGCACAACAAGAAGATATTCAGAAATAGAGTGCAAAAATACAAGGCAACAAGTAGTTCTAGCCTAACATGCTTCACGTAGTACAATTAAAGCAACTTAAGCAAATAGGCAATTTAGGGAAACCAGGCATGCTTTTCTAAGCTAACATAGACTATAATTGCAAGTAGAATAAAACAGGTAAGAAAGAAACTCAGTCTAAATACTTAAAGTGAAATCGGATTTTCAACAATTAGGACAAGTACCCGCTCGTCACCTCACATACAAGGCATTCAATTACCAAATATCACATCCTAAGGGGACAGGTCCCCCACACAAGGTTAGACAAGCCACTTACCTCGAACCGGCTCAAAATCAACTTGAAACCACACATTTGCCATGAGTATCCGACTCCAAGTGGCCCAAATCTATTCAAAATAATTACATATCGTAAATAACATCTCAAGAAACTGATTCTACTATTTAATTCAAAGCTAAGATGCGAAATTAGGTAAAATGACCAAAACGCCCCTCGGGCCCACGTCTCGGAATCGGGTAAAAGCTATATTTTCCGGACACCCATTCACTCACGAACTCACTCGACCAGAAACATCGAAATCCGATACCAAAACCCCTTAATTCTCATAATTTCGTTTTGGGGAAGTTCATCAAGTTCCCATGGTTTTCCCCCCATTTTTGATAATTAAACTAAAGAAAACAACGGGGATTAATAGTCTAATAATGAATTAGGATTAGAAAACGTTACCTATGATCCTTCTCTTCAAAACCCACTGAAAATCGCCAATACCTGAGCTCTCAAATGATTTTTAGACTTATGAAATAAACCCTCGAATTTTTGGAATAAACACATAGGGATCTCGCACCTGCGTTTCCAATCACCGCACCTGCGGAAAAAGCATCGCAGGTGCGGAATTCACTTAAGTCCACTGGGGCCGCACCTACGGTCGTTTGGTCGCGCCTGCGGTTCCGCACCTGCGGAACTCAGGTCGCACCTGCGACCACTGGCCAAATCCCTCGCCATCGCACCTGCGATCAGCCCTACCGCGCATGCGTGTCCGCACCTACGGGAAAACCTTCGCAGGTGCGAAAACACCAGAAGAGGTCTGGTTCAGCCATTTGATAAGTCCCAAATTCTCCCGTTAAGCATCTGAAAACAACCCCGAGGCCCCCGAGACCTCAACCAAAACCACCAACTGACCCTAATACCTTATTCGAACTAGGTCGAGCCTTAAAAACACGTCTCATAGCATCAAAATCATCGATTATGCATAGGTTCAAGCCTAGGAACTTAGGAAATTTCTAGAATTCGCACCCGACGCCGAAACACGTCTACACTCATCCGAATGACCTCAAATTTTGCACACACATCCCAAATTACATGACAGAACTACAGCAACTTTCGGAATTCCATTCTAACCCTTGTATCAAAAACTCACTAACGAACTGGAAACTTCAAAAATTCAAGCTTCGGCATTTCAAGCCTAAATGAGCTACACACTTCCAAAATGCATTCTGAACATGCTCCCAACCCCGAAATCACCTAACGGAGCTAACAGAACCATCGGATTTCCATTCCGAGGCCGTCTTAACACTGTTCCGACTACGGGAAACTTTCCAACACCTAAGCTCTCATTTAGGGACTAAGTGTCCCAAAACTCTCCGAAACTCAAAATTGAATGTCCCGGCAATTCAATTTAGCAGAAATAGAATTGGGGAAAACAGTTAATAGGGGATCGGGGCGTAAATTCTTAGAACGACTAGCCGGGTCTTTACAGTTTCAACGAGAAAGAATGCAGTTACCCAGGGTGCCTGATAATTGGGCAGCCATGGCATTTGCAAGCAACTTGAACGATAAAAGCTCAGAAGCCACCAGGCGACTTAAGGAGAATCTAAGAGAATTCCCCGCCACAACATGGAATGATATGTATAACAGGTACAACACTAAACTCATAATAGAAGAATATATCATTGCTCATTCGAGAAATGAAGATCATTCCAGATCCAGACGTCCTGAATCAGATAGAAGATCAGGTAAAAACAGGTACGATCCTTACTTAGGACCCTCGGGACGCGATACCTGCCCCAGGTTTGAAAACACTAGGCCGGACTATAGACTACAAGGAAGAAATGTAATCTCATCCTCGTTTAGATCCAGAAAAGATCTAGATGAACGACCTAGAGGTAGTACTCTAATTGGGGATCATACCTTTAATGTAAGTACTACTGAACTTGTCTCAATATTGAAGAAAATGGGAGACAAGGTTAAGTGGCTCAAAGAGATGCGGTCAAATCCAAATAGAAGAAACCCAGATCACTGGTGTGAATTTCACAACGATCATGGGCACAAAACTACGGATTGCAGATTTTTACAAGGTGAAGTAGAAAATTTGTTAAAACAGGGCTATTTAACAGAATTATTCAGTGATAAAGGTAAACAAGCATATATGAGGAACAGGCAGGAGCCCCTAAAGCCTCCTTCTCCAAAACGAACTGTTAACGTAATACACGGGGGTGAAGAAGTAAACGGAGTGATTTGCAAAACAACCACAAAGTTCGCAATTACACACGGGAAACGTGCTCGTGGAGAATACGATATAACCTTCGATGATGCAGATAGCAGCAGATTAATGCTTCCGCACAACGATGCTCTGGTAATATCTCTACTTATTCATGACACTAACGCGAAAATAGTGTTGATTGATCCAGGTAGTTCAGTCAATATCATTTTGCTAACATTCGTGGAAGAAATGCTACTGGGGAATCAAGTAATCCCAAAAGCACGAGCCATATCCGGGTTTGATAACTCTACGGTTATAACAAAAGGAGAAATTGAGCTTAACACTTATGCTGAGGGGGTGATCAAAAGAGCTAGGTTCCAAGTCATCGATACTCACATGGCTTATAACGTGATCATTGGAAGGCCATGGATCCACGACATGAAAGCGATACCCTCCACGTTGCATCAGGTAATTAAATT
>ML379695.1:94400-112547 GCA_005239525.1 Nicotiana knightiana | reverse complement strand
AAAATTTTACTAACTTTTTTAGATGATAGGCATAAAGCTAACCCATCACCAGATGATGATATTAGACCTGTAAAGACGCGAGAAAATAACACAATTCCCGGTCTAGGGTTACACTTTCTGATGGACGTTTTGAAAAAGGGTTAAGCAGTCATCATCTAAAAAGGACCACAAAGAGGGAATAATCAAGTGCTCGAGATTTCATTCTTCAAAGCTCAAACACTTGGGGGACTATACAGTATGGAAGGCTAAGACGAAGCAAAGAAGACTATCAGAAAGTCAAAAGCTCGAGCCTGAAGACCCATCTACCCAACGAGACAAGTGACACGAGCAGAATCGAAAGAAATCAAAAGAGCCATCCAAATACAAAGCCTAATGCAAAAAGCAAAAACCTTCGAACATATTCAGGTTGAAAGGAAAAATATTAGTCACGAGAAAGAAATGTACATCTTTATACTTATTCAAAACTGTTGTAACAAAAACAGTTAGGGGTAAAAGATCATCATCAATATACTCATTCAAAAAACTGTTCTCGAATAAAACAGTTATGGATGAAAGATCTAAACCCTTGTATTTGTTCAAGAAACTGTTATCAAATAAAAACAGTTACGAATAAGAAAACATTTCCCTCGTACTTATTAGAAAACTGTTTCCAAAACAGTTGCGGGTAAAAACCCCAATCTTTATAAAAACTGTTACTAGTAAAAAACAGTTATTTCCTTGTATTAATATCGAAAAACTGTTACCTATGAAAAACAGTTACGAAATACAAGAGTATATCAAATCTGTTAAACAAAAACAGTTGCAAACATGAGTTTTAGACGATAACCAAACACATGTAAAATGTCATGGAAGTTCAAAAAAAAAACTTTCCTTGGAAACATTCTTAAACATGTGTAAAATTCCTATCACTCTATTGCATTATCATGAAGTTGACGTCTTCTTCATGTCAATTATAAAGGGTCCTCTTCTATAAACTGTGCCTATTACAAAAAGGCACACATTTAATATGACATCGTGCCTATTATAAAAAAGGTACGAGTAGTCTAAAGTATTCCACATGCAAAACTCGAAGGTAAAACTAAAACCTCGAAAAATAAAGCATGCAAAAGACTTAAAGAGTGAAACAGAAACTCAACAAAAGTCGAACTAACATTTATATATTAAAAACGGCTAAAACTAAGTATTAACTTATACTTAGTCCTATAAGATTTTTATATTTACATTGTGGTGCCCCTAAGTTGTCATTTGGGGACCTTAAGGAGATCCAAATTTACCCCAGATGGGACTGGGGTAACCACCAATTGATACAAAGAAAAAGAAAAAAAGGGATAAATCAACTAGATCTTTTCAAAGAGAGAGGTTGACTTCAGAGGCAGAAGGAGAGCGAACAACTGAGGATGAAGAGGCATGAGCAGATGGAATCTCACATCGACAACAGCCACCTCTTCCAAATCTTCATAATCTTGTGCCCACACTTGAAGCTCAGCTCTCAGCCCGTCCTTCTCTTCCTCCGCAGCTTCATGAGCGGCCCTTAATGGAACAATCGACTCCTCTAAAGCTTGAGCTTTGTCTAAATCCCTTCGAATATCTTCTTGAGTACGAGTGAGTGATTGCACGAGCTCGCTTGAGTATTCTTCCTTCTGCCCAAGCAAGTTCTTCAAGTCTCTAATCTCCTCTGAGGCACGGGACAGCTGCTCCGCGAACGAAGACTCCAAGACACTCTTGTCTTTGTCATCTTGACTGTAAGAAGCCCCCTCCACTGCTAAATTTGCTTCCATAAGTCTCATCTGCCGCTTCAAGGTACTCCTCTCCTCTTCTAAAGCATCCATGTCAATCCTTAAGCTATCATACTGTGCTTTCCAATTATCAACTTCTGCCTGCAACTCTCTTGTCTCTTGGTCTGTGTTTGAAATCCTCTTCATAAGTTCCATGCCTGTGAGGTTAATCTACAAGAAGTAAACCAGTCAGATATGGTAAATTTCATATGCGAGAGTGAAGAAGGATAACTTACACCATACCTTCAAAGAGGTATGCACGACCTTATTGGCCCATGTAAGAGCATCGTGGCTAGCTAGCTTTGCTTTTTCAGTGTGACCTATCAAAGGCTTGAGCCACACTTCAGGCTCACCCGTCTTCTTGAAAAGGTTTCCCTCAGCTGGAACCTTTATTACCACCTACTGCATCTCTCTGCTAGAAGATCCTACTTCCCTAATGGAAGGCATGGAAGCAGGCAGAGATGGAGTAGCAACAGGCACGGAAGTTTGAGGAGTTGGAGAAGACACGGGCAAAGGAGAAGGCATGGAAAGTTGAAGGGTTGAAGAAGTTATAGGCAAAGCAGCAACAGAAGTTAAGATAGCCAAAGGAATAGACGAAGCAGCTTCTCTCAAAGAAGTAGGAAAGACAGCAGCCAAAGGGACGTCGTCAGGAGCAAGATCAATACCATCACGAAAAGGGGAATGTGAAACATCATCAAAGACAGGGGGCTCGATCACAGACACGGAAAGTNTTCTCCGTGGCCTGTGCACTAAAGCACCCTCTTCCTCTTCCTCCATGGAACGAGATTCACTAATCTTCCTCTTCGAGGAAGATGAACCAACGATAATTTCCTGGGCTTGAGCCAAGGACATCTTCAGGATAGAGGAAGCATACACCCCACGAGAAGAGAATCCTATTAAAAAGGGAAATATTTAAACGACAAAAGAAAAAATACTCGAGTAAGGAAAGAACCAAGAACAAAAGCTTCNTCAGAAGGAGCAACAGATAACAGTTTTTCTACCCAATCACGAATACCGGAGACATTCTCGACAGTATTCATGATTGCTGAAAGGAGAAAAATAAACAGACACGGTGTTAAATAAAACATCTCAATTCAAAACAAGAAAAAGTAAATGTGAGCTAAAGCATACTCACGTGCGCGATTCCACTTCTCAGTGAAGGGAAGATTTTCTTCACCCACTAAACCAGCAGTGGGTACAGCGACATACCGAAGGTACCAACCCCTATCCTTATCGTCTCCAGGGGTTACTAACACTCTTTTGCTTCTAGCAGTTAGAGTAAAAACCCCTTCACGAAATAAGGTAGGAGAGTAGAGGTGAATAAGATGGTTGAAGGTAAAAGGAATCTAGGCTAAAGAAGCCAAACTCCTAAGGCATGCAACAACTCGCCACACAAGCGGGCCAACTTGTCCCAAGCATATATTGAAAAAAGGCAAAACTCAATTATAACTGAGTCAATGGGGGGTCTAAACCCTAAATTGAAAGGATATGTATAAACAAAAGAATATCCCGTCTTGTAAGACGTTATTCTTTGATTGCTATTTAGAATATAGACAGGAAAGTCAGATTTCCAAAAGCATTCCCTAAGAACAAGGTAAATCTGACCCTCAGTTATAAGGGTTGGATATCTTTCTACACTATCAAGAGAAGAAGATTGATCTACAAGAACTTGACTATCCCTAGCGAAAACAAACTCAGCAGGGACAATTTCATCGACTCTAGGTTCATGAAGGCGTTCGCCTCTACCTCCAAGGAGAAGGAACTATTTGAGAAGAAGAAGAGCACCTCGAAGGAGTGGATCCTAGACTTCTAAGTCTGCCGCCCCTCCGACTCCTAGTCGGAGTAGAAGATGGCGCTAAGCTTTCAATGTCTATTACTCTTTGAGGTTGGTTTGAAGAAGACATGTTTACAAAGACAAAGGAGAAAGTTCTTTAAAGAAAACAAAATTAGAAAAGTGTTTCGTGGAAGCAAATAAAAGAAAACGTGTATTTATACTTGAAGACAACCGTCAAACATGATGAAAAAGGAAAATAATGATGAAAAGTCATAATTGAAGATGTCACTTTGAGACTGGCACAACCACAAAAAGCCCTAAAAGGTGTTGGGTAAATGCAGAACCAATCTAAAAAGGACACGTGGTATGAGCATTAAATGGAAGTGACAAACAACGCCTATGGTGCAGAGAAGGATACAATGATTCAAGGAAAAACGGCGGCAAAATATTCCCGCCATAAATGAATATCCACTTACCAAATATTAATCGTTAAATATATGGTAAGTGGGGGGACTATCTGTATTGGTAAAAAAGAGTTTCACACGTAAGCCAACTTTTGACAACTCAGCCAGTCACGTGGACACAGGAAAATATGACAGCTGGACGTAACTCTTTGAAGAGGTACGGTACAAAGAGGCAAGGTTCAATAAACCCAAGAACTTATCAGCCACGGGAAATTCAACTTGATCAAAATGGGAGAGAGGCACGGTCAGAATGAATCTAGACAAAGCTACGGGCAGATTCAAGGACCCACAATTGATTACTCGAACGTTATGTAACTGAACCCCTATTACTGTTATCCTTTGTAACGCCTCATTAATGTTATAATTAGTCATTAATGAGTAACCATAGCAGGAGTCGTACGTTATAAGAATCTCCTATATAAAGGAGGGGAATACAGCTTGTAAAGGCATCTGATTCTCGAATACAATCAACTTCGATCTTTTATTTCTGTAATATTGTCTATTATTCATTTTCCCCATTATCTTGATTAGCAGTAATCCGTATTCATCTTAAAAATAAGCTTTAGTCAAAGAGTCTAATTCTTTGGTTAAACATATAGTTGAACAAATAAAGAGAAAATTATGGCAAATCTATATTAACATAACGAGAAATTCATCCTTCAATAGGTTCCATCAAAACCCTAGATTAGAAGTTTAGCTACTCATACTAATTCAAAACATAGCACGAATATTATTAATAATCCACAATTAGAATTAAGAAGAAGAAGATAAAAACTCTGAAGAATTGATTGATCTTCTCTCCCTTGTTCTTGCCTCCAATATTGTCTAAAACAAGCTTAATCTGACTTCTGAGCGAGTTTAGGCTCTTATAGGTTTAGGTTATTTGACCAGGAAATTACACAAAATCCCATGCATTATATCGCACCGACAGCCCATCCGCGGCTGTGGATTTAACCGCGGATCCGGCCGCGGATTTTCACCTCTTCACTGCCTCACTTCGCGAGCTGTTTCGCGCCTAGGTCCACGGTCGCAGACCTGCCTTTTGCGTTTTTGCTTGCTTTTCTCTCTCTTTTTCACCCGGGCTATCCATTGATTGGCCTTGTATGTTCATAATGACTTCAAAACACCCTTTATTTTCCTCCTAGCTTGGAGTGGCTCCTGTAAAACATAAATTTCTCATTTAGAGCATTTTGTTATCTTTTAACATTCCAACATCAATACAGAGCAGTTAAATTAGAGTGTAATAGCGTCTAAAATACGTGTATATATACACATAAACCATTGCTCGTCCTCGAGAAATAAAACCACACTCTACAGGCCTAACTTCACTAAGCAACTTCCCTACTCCTCACACCAAGAATATTTCACAATGGTCAACTACATTAGCGTAACATCTACACCTCAAGAGTGGACTCTCCCTGGCCACGCAATTTCCTTAACCGGCTTACTTACTCTAAGTCAAAGGTCCATACTTACCTCCCTTTCATGTATCAAGTGCCTACTCACCACAAAAGAGACTTATTTTATAATCAATACAATTCACGCACACTGAGGACTTCAAAAGAAATAAAATTCGCTCACCCTCAGAAAGAACATTCTTGTTCCACAGAAAACGCACCATAAGCTTGTCCGTAGTGTACTACTATACTATCGAGCTCATTTAGTCTAGGATCAATTAGGACTTAATTTGGATATAATGTAGGCTGCAGGTCGGGTAGGATACATTTAGATATAATAGTGACTACACCTCCCTAAGCACTTCAATACATATATTTTAACATTCAAGCACATACTTATGTCAAACCACAACTCCACCTTCACATCAACATGTATTACCCTATACTTCTTTAAGAACAATTATGTCAAAAGCCACCACCATCAAGGATTATTCTTCACACAATACAACTCTCTTTTTTTTTCTTTTTTTTTTTCAATTTAGGTGGCTTTTAGCATGATTTTTTTCAGCACAGTGCAGATTTTTCCTTATTTCTTCAGTTCCACTCAAAATCCAAACCAACCACCACACACTTTAACTTTTACATAAATCATCACAATTCGAGTGCTCATGAGAGGTGACAAGGTTCAAATAGATGGATAATTCAAAAATTGGGTAAGGCTTGTAATGTGGTTGCCAAAGAAACATGATTACATGCTCAAAGGGGTTAACTATGGTATATAGCAATTAGGTGGATGGAATATGCATATATATGGTTCAACAAATAAATGCCTATATCACTTCCTAGACTAAATAAGACTACCATTTCGCTTTGCAAACATACGTGTCAAGTTCTAGGCATTCAATGTCAGCACATAATACAACAAGCCTCGCACACATATGGCACATGACTCAATCTAGACTAGATCATCAGACACTCCACTCAGGGTACTTAATCCAAATTAAGAACACACATTTTAAGGCCTTCTCACAAGAGTCAACCAATGAGCCTAAGTGTCACACTAAAGTAGTCTATATTCAAGGCATCATGGAGTTAAGGGATCCTATTTCAACTCTGCCCCTCGCCCATAAGTTCCTAACTAAAAAAAATGAAAAACTAACTACACCCGGTTCAAATAAAACCCTTGGAAAAGAACCGTGGTTTAAATAAAAACCTAGGGGGAGTTGATACACTACTACAAAAGAAAAATCTTTTTGTTTTTTTTTTGTTCGACTTTAGTCCCTCAAAAAACACGTTGAGTGATATCCATCGTCGGTCCAAGTCGAAATTAATTTATCAAAAAAAACTTCAAAATCGACTATATACACATACAACAATATACAACATCATCCCCCACCCTACACTTAAAAAATTGGCATGTCCCCATGTCATATAAAATAAAGCAAGGTAAGGGGAATTCCCTAGTGACTCAGTCCTAGTCGGAGACAGTGCAAGGGTCGAGGTGACATGCTCGTCCCAGCACTCGAAGCCAGCCCATGATATTCTTTTCAAACTTCTCACTTTGGGTGGCCAAACCCTCAACTCTATCCCCTAGGTCTGTGATTGAAGTGCGTAGTCACCCCATTTCTTGCTCCAGAGCTGTCAGGCGAGTAATCCAGTGGGCCTGAGATGAACCAGCCTCATCTGGGACCTGCTCCTGTGGGAGTGAGTCATGCATAGCCTCCTCCGGACCGTCATCATCATCCTCAGACTCATCTGAGGCGTCACTGTGATCAGCTCCAGGTGCCACCGGGTCCTTCTCGATGGTTACTTTGCCGGCCCGGAACATGGCCTCCTTTGGCACCTTTCCATCTACATTGGGGTTCTCGGGCACCCTCGCCACTCTGCATAATCTGGTGACAAGAGATGGAAAATAAAATCCATACTTCTTCAAGGGTGAGCGGACGAACATCTCCGCCGGGATAAGCTGGGCCACATCAAAATCGTGACCATTCACAAAGCACCAAATCGTTGCCTCCCTAGGTCCATTTACCTCTGTGGTATTGTGAGATGGCAGAAAATAACTGTTGATTATGTAAATCCAGCACTTAGCCTCAAAAGTGAGGGGTGATGAATTCAAGACGCTCTCGTGTGTACACCATACTATCTTTTTGCCCGACGCACAAATAGTTTGGAAAAATAAATTCCAAGTGACGGGATTTTTATTGTACGTCTCATAAAAATCCTCCGCCCCATCGAAAACCGGCAAATGATACACTCTTCTGATGGCAGCTAGTGAGGCATCCACCCTTGTTTGTCGTACTATGCAAATTCGCTCCTCATGTTCCGGGCAATTGGCATAAATTCCCGCACAAGCATCATGTTGCCTTCCTCCGGCTCTTCAAAGAAGATGTCGAGCCGGAGCCAATTCCTTATATATATTTAGGCATTCAATCTGAAGGGTTGCCCTGTAAATGGCTCTCTCGGGCACAGGCTTTCTCGTCGCCTTCTCACTAAAACGGTCATGAGCCGCTCTAGAAACAAATCTGCGGCTATCAAATTGGCTTGTGCTAGCCGGTGCCTGAGCTCTAGATGAACTGCCATGCCCACTGGATGAGGGTCCTGTAGCACGTCTCTTTCGTGAGGGATGCATTGTACCTGATACAGCAAATACCACTATAGTAGGGGGCGAATTATGTGAACCCAGGGCAGTTACTGAAACTTCACGCGCACCATGGTCACAATTTGCATTTATAGCTCATTGAGGCAATTCCACAAACACCTAGTGTGCATATGTCTACAAAGTAGCACACAAAGCCCCATGGAGTTACCAAGCCTCCCATATCAAATCTAATGGCCTCACACACACATCTACACCACAATCCACCTATAATACAAGAAAGTCGTGATTTTTTTTACTACCCATTACATACAATAGCAAATAAAAGAAGAAAAATTGAAGAGAAACTCACAACCTAAATCTGAAAATAAAAATAAAAAGAAAAATACTAAGAAGGAGGAGAAGAATCATGTACTTACTTGAGAATCTTGAGACAGATGGAAGTTGGATTGTTGTTGAATGGAGAGAGGAAGAAGGGAGGGGAGATTTTAGTGTTGAAGGGCGAAGGGAAGGAGGAATTGGTGGTTTTGTTGTTATGGGGAAGAGGGAGATTTGGAGCTGAAGAGGAATATGCATCTTTGAACACTGTTGCCCAGTAGAAGCCTGCCTCCATAACTTTCGCGGCTGTCCTGACTCTTCCGAAATGTCCACCGTATGCTAATGCGTGACATGCCTGCTAAATAGAAGACTGGTCTATCTCGGGGATACATCTCCGGATAATGTTGTCAACACAAATCCTAAACAGATAGGGTTCATCCCAATAATACGTGCGGCAATCACGAAAGAACTTTTTCTTTTGCATAGAGGAAAGGTCATAAGGAATTATACTGCTCTCCACATAGTTTGCAATGTCTGCATACCATGGCGCTTCCTCAAGACTTGTGGCTAGTAGTTTCTCATCTGGAAAGGTTTCCAGAATCTCTTCTACCTCAACCGCTTTCTCATCTCCTTCCAGTCTCAACAAGTGGTCAGCTACTTGGTTTTTTGTTCCTTACGATCACGAATTTCCAAGTCAAACTCTTGTAGCAGTAGCACCCAACGAATCAAGCACGACTTTGACTCCTTATTCTCGATTAGGTACCTGAGGGCAGCATCATCAGTATAAACAATTACCTTCGAGCCTATCAGGTACGATCTGAACTTGTCAAACGCGAACACTACTGAGAGCATCTCCTTCTCAGTCACAGTGTAGTTCAGTTGGGCTCCACTCAATGTTCTACTTGCATAGTATATTGGGTGCATGATTTTATCTCTCCGCTGCCCAATAACTGCTCCCACAGCATAGTCACTTGCATCACACATTAGCTCAAAGGATTTCTCCCAGTCAGGGGCAACAATGATAGGTGTTGTGACCAGTCTCTTCTTCAATTCCTCAAATGCTGCCCTGTAGTCATCAGAAAACACAAAAGGGTGATATTTTTCAAGAAATTTACAAAAGGGGTTAGCAATTTTGGAAAAGTCTTTTATAAATCTCCGATAGAAGTCGGCATGCCCAAGGAAACTTCTGATTTCTTTGACGGAAGTGGGTGGTGGAAGCTTTGCTATAACGTCAACCTTTGCGCGATCCACCTCAATACCCTTACTTGACACCAAGTGTCCCAAGAATATACCTTCCTGTACCATGAAATGGCACTTCTCCCAATTGAGCACCAGATTTGTCTCTATACACCTCTTCAATACTCTTCTCAAGTTCTTAAGGCAATCATCGAATGAATTCCCCACCACTGAGAAATCATCCATGAAAACCTCCATAATTTCTTCTACCATGTCCGTGAAGATGGCCATCATTCACCTTTGGAATGTGGCAGGTGCGTTGCATAGGCCAAACATCATCCTCCGAAAAGCATAAATCCCATAGGGGTAGGTGAATGAGGTCTTTTCTCTGTCCTCTGGTGCAATAGAGATCTGATTGTAACCTGAGTACCCATCCAGAAAATAAAATGGGACCTCCCTTCCAGTCTATCTAACATCTGCCAACCTGTGACTGTTCGTGTAGAAATCAATTCATTCTTCTCATTTTTCACTATCGTCATTCCACCCTTCTTTGGTATACACTGAACTGGGCTAACCCAGTTGCTGTCAGAGATGGGGAATATGATTCCCGCATCTAACCACTTAATAACTTCTTTCTTCACCACTTCCTTCATGTTGGGGTTCAGCCTTCTTTGATGTTCTCTGGAAGGTTTGTGTCCATCTTCCAGTAGAATATTATGCATACAGAAGGTCGGGTTGATCCCCTTGATGTCTGCAATGGTCTATCTAATTGCAGTCTTGCACTCCGTCAGTACCTGCAAAAGATGTTCTTCCAGCACATCTAACAAACGAGATGAGATAATAATAGGTATAGTGGAGTTAGGTCCTAAGAATGCATACCTGAGATGAGCTGGCAATGGTTTCAGCTCCAACTTTGGGTGCTCTTCTATCGATGGTTTGGCCGGAGGAGTTTTTCTTTCCTCTAAGTTCAAGGGCTCAAATTCGAGCTCTTTGCCTTCAAGAGAAAGTACCCACTCTGCCAATTCTTCTCCATTAACTTCATCTAGGTTCATGAGACAAGCTGATTGAGGATCTTGAATGTTCAATGTCTCATCTTCCTCCTCCAAAATTACATCCACGGCATCTATTAGAGAGCAATTGGAAAATTCACTTGGTTGCCTCATAGATTTCTGCACGTTGAACGTTATCTCCTCATCATTTAATCTCATTTTGAGCTCTCCAGTTTCACAGTCAATTAGAGCTCTCCCAGTGGCCAAGAATGGTCTTCCCAAAATTATGGGAATTTCCTCATCAACCCGACAGTCAAGGATGACATAATCTGCTGGGAACACAAACTTCCCAACCTGCACCAATACATCATCTAGAATACCAGAGGGCCTCTTTACTGTCCTGTCAGCCAGCTGCAATAACATGGACGTGGGTCTAGCTCTTCCAATGCCGAGTCTTTTATAGATAGCCAGGGGCATAAGATTTATGATTGCCCCCAAATCACACAGTGCCATAGCAAATGCAAAGTTACCAATTGTGCAAGGAATTGTGAAACTCCGTGGGTCAGACAACTTCTCAGCAATGGGTCTCATCACAACAGCACTACAAGTCTGAGTCAATGTAACTCTAGCCAAGTCTTGGAAGTCATACTTGTGGGACATCAAGTCCTTCATCATTTTCGCATAACCAGGCATCTCCTTTAAAGCATCAATAAATAGAATATTTACCTGAATTTGCTTCAACATCTCCAAGAATTTCTTGTATTGCTCATCTTTCTGATACTTGGCCAGTCTCTGTGGGATAGTGCTGGAGGTCGTTTCTTCCCGGTGATTTGATTTTTTTCTAGTTCAGGCACTGCCTCCACTATCAGTTCATGTGCTACCTCAGTCTCTTTCACAACCTCTTTTTCTTTGTTGGCATCTTCTTGAGCATGTTGTACCGTCACATCAGTCAACTCTGTTGAATCATCTACCTCAATGGATACTGGCACCAATGTCTCGATAGGTTTGCTTTCGCGAGCAATCTCTTGCTCCAAGTCTAGGTCTCTACCATTTTGTAGACTCACTGCCATTAGTTGTTTCGGGCCCTGCTCCTTTGGATTGATATGTGTGTCTGCAGGTAACGTCCCCTAAGGACGATTATTCAGAGCCATCGAAATCTGACCCAATTGGATCTCAATACTCTTTATTGCTGACTCGTGTGAGTCTACTCTCTCAGTTACTTTCCCAGTGGAACCAATCAATTATTGTATCATTCCCTCAAGTCTAGCAAACCCATCTTCGTGTCTCCCAGTGTGTTGTTGTTGAGGTGGATGATAAGCCTGCTGCTGATTCTGATAGTTGTAGCCATGTTGCCTTTGGTAAGGCACCACTTGACCTTGAGGTCGCATGGCCCCAAGATTGTTGCTATTGTTATTGTTGTGCTGCCGCAGGGCTGGCCTATATTGTTGATTCTGCGGACCCCAATTCTGACCACCTGGTCTCTGTCCCCCATAGTTGGACACATAATTCATGTTCTCCTGATATTGTTGGTGATCACCTTCCGCACTCCACGAGAAACCATATGGTTGATTAATGCAAGATGAACATAAACCCTAATTAGTTGCATCAACAATGTGTACTTGTTGTTTCTGGCCTGATTCATCAACCTTTTTGGTGAGGATGCTCATTTGTGTCATTAGAATGGCCATATTTTCAGCTAGGGAGTTAGCTGGGTCTAAGTCCACTGAGTGAACCACAAAATTGATTGGATCATTCCTGGTCGTCTATCTCGAGTTTTGTGCCATCTTGTCAAGTAATATCTTGCTCTCTCTGAATGTTTTGCTCAAAAATGCTCCACGTGCTGAAGCATCAATATTGGCTTTCAAGCTATCTGCCAAACCCATGTAAAACCTCTGCCCCAGCATCTGCTCTGGAATATCATAGTGTGGACACAAAACCAGCAGTCCTTTAAACCTTTCCCATGTCTCTTGCAATATTTTTGTTGGTTTCTGTCTGAAGCTCAATATCTCATCAATTTGCTGAGCAGTCTTGTTGGGTGGGTGAAATTTGTTTACAAATTGCTTGACTAATTCCTCCCAAGTAGTGATGGAATTTTTGGGTGGGTGAAATTTGTTTACAAATTGCTTGACTAATTCCTCCCAAGTAGTGATGCAATTTTTGGGTTGTGAATTAAGCCAAGTATGAGTTGCTCCCGTCACTGAGAATGGAAACAACAATAGCCTTATTGCTTCCGGTGTCACATTATGTTGTCTTTGTGTGGCACAGATTGACGGGAAATTCTTTAGATATTGTTGAGGATCTTCGATGTATGACCCTGAAAATAGTTCCTTGTTTTGCAACAAATAAAGCATGTTGCTTGTAATCTGGAATGAGTCAGCTTGTATCTGCGGGATTACAATTGTGGTTGCTAAGTTGTCCGCAGTGGGTTGTGCCCAATCGTACAATGCAGCCTATGGCACAAGAGGCACCACCACCTGCTCATTCGGGTCATTCACGTTATCCCCATTGTTCCTATTGTTTACTCCGTCTGCCATGTCTGGTCCAAGTTGTTCAGTCAAGTTCTGTTGTTGTTTGCTTGTCCTGTTTGCACGATTTAATGCCTTGAAAACTTTCTCAGTATCTGATAATGCTTCGAACATATCACCAGTTCTTGAGGAGTTTCTAGGCATGCACCTGTAACACCCAAGATTACAAACGTTAGAGTTTCAAGGTACTCAGTTTGAGTCGAAGAACATTGATTACACTAAGAATTTTTGCGCTTCTTTTAACTATAATTAATAACACCGTTAAGTCCCCGGCAACAGCGCCAAAATTTTATCACGCCCAACTATGCCTTATAAAAAGGACAAAGCGGTCGCTGCAAATATATTTCGGTTATCAAGTTCGGAGTCGAATCCCACAGAGAATTAACATATCAATCACAGCTATCAGACTCACATAATTTCATGTAATCAACTTTCCATTACTTAATGAGAATGCAGTAACTAAGAACTAACTAAGAACGTGTTGTAGACAATAATTGGAATGATCTAAGGTTATGATTTCCCCTATTGTCGGAGTCCTTTCCGCTATGTTTGTTATAAATTTGCCTAAGTCTTCTCTATCGATCATGAGCACTCTGATTGTCGTAACTCTCTCCCGAGTAATTACAACAATATACTAGACATATTCTCCCGAAGTACGCCAGCTAACTTTAATTACAGCTCACTTAGATCGCATCCAAGGTTTCGTTATCACTACTCCCACCTTTAAACCCTTCGTATTGATCTCTCATATACGTCAGGAGTGATGTTGTTCAACAACGACCTAAATATGCACTCTCTCCCGAGTAATGCACACTAAATAGGCACAGCTAATTGAGGGTCCTTCAATCAACATCAACAAGCATATAGTTGAACAAATAAAGAGAAAACTATGGCAAATCTATATTAACAGAACGAGAAATTTATCCTTCAATAGGTTCCATCAAAACCCTAGATTAGAAGTTTAGCTACTCATACTAATGCAAAACATAGCACGAATATGATTCGTAATCCACAATTAGAATTAAGCAGAAGAAGATAAAAACTCTGAAGAATTGATTGATCTTCTCTCCCTTGTTCTTGCCTCCAATATTGTCTAAAACAAGTTTAATCCGACTTCTGGGCGAGTTTAGGCTCTTATAGGTTTAGGTTAGTTGCCCAGGAAATTACACAAAAGCCCCTGCATTATATCGTGCCTACAGTCATTCCGCGGCCGCGGATTCAACCGCGGATCCGGCCGCGGATTTTCACCTCTTCACTTCCTCACTTCGCGAACTGCTTCGCGCTCGCGGACCTGCCTTTTGCGTTTTTGCTTGCTTTTCTCGCTCTTTTTCACCCGGGCTATCTGTTGATTGGCCTTGTATGTTCATAATGACTTCAAAACACCCTGTATCTTCCTCCTAGCTTGGAGTGGCTCCTGCAAAACATAAATTTCTCAATTAGAGCATTTTGTTATCTTTTAACATTCCAACATCAATACAGTGCGGTTAAATTAGAGTGTAAATAGCGTCTAAAATACGTAATTATCGGCTACTATAAGAGCCAGGAATTAGTAAATAGCAGGAAAGGTAAATTGTATGTAGTTGAGGAAACTGTAATTGTATGTTCGTGGAGATTAAGTAATTTTTTTTCTTTACCAAAAATTCAGTTAAATTTTCCAATTCCACAAAGTAGCTGATACATCTTTAATTGTCCGTATGTTATTTAAAGAGCGTGGCAATTATGTATCTTGGGAGTTATTGAACCTTTAGAGTCGTTTGGTTCAAAATCAGGTTATTCTAGAATTATAGGATTATAATCAAGATTATCTATCCTACATCCCGATACTCTGCATTCTAATGCCACTTATATATAAATGGATGATTTGAATACAAGCACAGTGATTTGTTATGATCAAGAAAAGAATGCGTTTTGGTACGCCTATATATATCATCCAGCAGCTAATGTTCTAGTTGCTCAATGATGAACTAACTTTAATTTTTCTTATTAACTTTCGGTAGCTTCACCTTTATGGTTCCTATGGATCTGAGTAATGAATTAATGCCACGTTCAAAATTTACTATTCCTATATGTATATGCTGCTGCTGAATCCTTTAATGCATAATCTATGCTGCGTACAATTCCTCACCCATCCCAAAAGAAAAGAAATGAAGAAACTCAAATGAATTTTTTTTTTTAAAAGCACAGAAGTAAATGCAGATATATATGAGAGCTATAGTGAGAAGTCAAAAGGCAAGAGTTTCTGGCATAATAATTAAAATAATAACAAGTCAACTCTCATGAATTAAATTGATCGATTTTACGCCACTTTCCAAGAAGAGTATCAGAGATTATTAGAAAAAGGGTTTTTAGTTCTTGTTTTCTCTTGCAAGAACTAGCTATAGGACCATCGCAAGAGTTTTAATAGTTCAAATTTTTTAATATGTCTCAGAAAAGAAAAAAAAATGATTGAAACAACGCAGCTTTTGTCTTCCCAAAGCTTCATAATTATAACATTACATGTACACATGATTAAAGAAGTATAAAAAAGAAATGAGAAGAATGAAGAAAAGTGTGGTCTTAAATGAAGGGAAAGCATTGAATAGAATAGTTGGGAAAATTTTGATAAGAAATTGAGGATGAAGATGAGCTGTTGGAGGTTGCCAATGCTAAAGCCGATGCATGAACTAGCGTGGTTATATAATGTCTCTCTGCCCAGCTCTGACTACTTCAAACAGCCTAATTTTTTTCTTTTTTATATATAAACTATTCATTAATTCAAGAACCAATGAGCTAACGTATGAACAATACTGAGATGGTTCCTCTAGCGCACCATTTTTGTGCCATTTTGACGTGGGTTTCAATGGGAAGTTGCCGCTATTCAAGTGTCCACTTATTATGCAAAAATAACTTAATTTTACACTATCAATACTCTATAATTTAACAGTTTCAGCATGTCACCTGTCCATTTTTTGGTCATTAATCAACGCTTACTATAAATAGTTACTTATATTTATAAATAGCTTAATAGTTGCACTCGTTAACCCTTATTAATTACAACAGTCAAATCTCTCTGTAACAGCTTTCCTATATAACAATACTTCACTATAAAAGTTAAGTTTTTTCGAAATCAATTTTCATGTTATGTTATAATATATGACATCTATAACAACGCTTTGCTATAACAAAAAAAAATATTCGGAACAAACGAGATGGTTATAAAAATATTTGATTGTATTATTATTCCATTGTTTTTGTAAGCTAGACTTAAAGAGATATAGATCAGAAAGCCCAAAGGAAAAACCAAAGTGGTTGGTTGTTGCGTGGAAATCGAGCTCCTTAATTCTGTTGCATAGTCAACTGTATAGCAGATAGTATCAAGTAAACCACTTGCTGACTCGTATTAATGGAGTTCCAACCGCCATGTGTAACGTGAAGTTATTACCAGAAATCCAGTCTTGTTTATCAAATTTTTTCTCTTTAATTTGTGAACTTCCATTTATCCTCTCTCCAAATAATGAAAAAGAATATATATAGTTGGCTTCTTTTTATCTCTTTCAACATTAGTTTGGCTTTTGACCTGGACCAACTGGACTCCTTGTTGGATAATAAATGTGAAGAAATGACACTAGGTATCCGCTTGTAAACACGTCTATTTAGCATATATATCTAGTTTCTAATAGTTATTTAATATTTTATCCGGTTTTAGCAAACTGCAAATTGAACCTCTAGCTCTTCGTACTCTAGCTCCGTCCACTATTAGAAATCTGAAAATTACCGGCCAAACATTTGCGATCAAAGTTGCTCGGTCAAAAAAAGCGATCAAAGTTGATCGCAAATGTGGAGAAAAATATTATATATTTATTTTAAATAATTTACCGATCAAGGTTGGTCGGTATTTGATCGGTAAAGTGGTCAACATGTTGACCGCACTGGTCAGACTTGATTGGTCAAAGAAACATTGACATTAGCGACCAACTTTGGTTNATATATATAAGAACATGAAGCGCTAGGAACACAGGGTCGGGTTCTTTTAGGGATTGATAGACTTCTAAATTGATTCATCGACTTATAACTTATTTTGATGCATCGATGAATATTAAAAATAAAATGTTTTGACCTATATAGATTAATGTAAAAAATAAAATGTCTCGACCTCTATACAATAGAATAATATTATATTGGTTTATAAATTGATTAATTATTCGTATGTGGTAATGTATAAGAATGATCATCAATTACAATATAGTGTATGCGTCTGTATGAAAGTACTCATTTACTTAAATATAACTTAAAAAATTCATTTACATAGATGTTATTATAATCTATTAAAATTAATTACCTAGTTAATATAATTTTTTTTAAAAGATTATGCTTATATTTTATAATTATTTATAATAATTGTAGTTAAATAAAATAAATATTTATAAATTGAACTTTTAGTTTATGAATTGAACTTTTAGTTTATGAATTGGACCTTTTGGATATGAATTGAATTTTTAGTGTATGAATTAAACTTTTAGTTTATAAACTGAACTTTTAGTTTATAAATTAAAATTTTAGGTTATGAATTGGACTTGTAGTTTATAAATTAAAATTTCAGGATATGAATTAAAATNAATTACCGGCCAAACATTTGCGATCAAAGTTGCTCGGTCAAAAAAAGCGATCAAAGTTGATCGCAAATGTGGAGAAAAATATTATATATTTATTTTAAATAATTTACCGATCAAGGTTGGTCGGTATTTGATCGGTAAAGTGGTCAACATGTTGACCGCACTGGTCAGACTTGATTGGTCAAAGAAACATTGACATTAGCGACCAACTTTGGTTGCTAATATGGGACCCAGTTATAAAGTTTTAATAATTATATTATTATTTAAAATATTTTATAAAATATAAATAAATCTTTTTTAAAATCACCGACCAAAATTGGTCGATTTTTACAGGGAAAGCAAATAGCGACCAACGTTGGTCGCTATTTTTAAATTTCTGGGTGATTAGCGACCAAAGTTGATCGGTTTTTTGGTCAACATCGGTCAAAATTAAAAATCACATTTATATTTACTATCTAAATAATATAAATGTAATCCGTTAACACTTTTGTAATACAAGGGATGAATACACTAAAATATACTCTAACATGCTATATAT
>ML379695.1:59587-91558 GCA_005239525.1 Nicotiana knightiana | reverse complement strand
GTCCGTGCTCACCATTCTCAGGCCACCATGGCCTTCTGAGTAAGATCGCTCTATTTCCTTACTATATTAATGGTTTCTAAGCCGGTCTCTTCTCGTCTCTGGGTTGTCTCTCTTCGAAACCCTAACTCTAGCTCTTGACTCCTTAGATCTGTAACATGTCTAAGTCTATTTGAGTTATCTTTACTGTTTTCTTTTAGAGTTTTCCGATTTTCTAAAGCATCTCTTCATTTTCAAACTAGGGTTTCTTAACCCCTTTTCAAAAACGATTCCTCTTCTGATTTCAGTGTTATTCTGTGATTTTCACTATGTTTAAACGATTTATGTATGTTTTTCCTTTATCTGATTTATTATGTTGAAAACCCTAAGTTTCTTGGGTTAATCTTTGGATTCTGAGTTCATCTTTATTGCTCGTTCTTTCAACTTGTTTGCATGTTTGACTCTCATGAATCTGTTTCAATTAATCTGAGTATTTGAGATTTTCACCCTGTTTAACTTACTAGGGTTCCTGATTCTGCCTATTTCTGCCTATTATGTGCTTACCTCGCTAACTCTCAGAGGCTTATGTTTATCAGTACTATATTCCAGTTTGAATCCCTGATTCTATATGATCTTCACTTTACCTTGTCTATTAGGGTTCTAAATTATTGCCTTTTGCCTTGCTTATCATGTGTTTATTCCATGAAATCTGTGTTGATTCCTCTTAATCAGTATTGTTCCTATTTGAACCCCTAATTTCCTGTAATTGATACTTCTCACTAATCTTTTATGATTATTTTCCGACCTTAATTTATTTCTTGCCTTATGTTATGGTCGAGTATGCTGTCAAATTAGTTCTTATCTTATTTCCTTAATTAGAATCCTATGTACTTATACTAATTATTGGCACTGATTGAAATTGTTTTCTTATTTATGCTCCATTCATATATGATCCATTTCCTTATTTGTTTCCTGTCTTTTATCATTTGAAATGACTCTCTTAATTAAGGGAGTAGTTGGATTGATTGTTTCTCTAATTAGTTTTGAGCTCCATCACTTACTGTCTAATTGTGTTTCTTACCTTATTTTACCTAGTTTCAAACCACTATATATACATACACACACAGAACTCAACACACACGAACACATTAGTTAAAAAACTCTCTCTCACACTCAAAGCTTTTCTGCTCTCTTTCTTTCTTTGTTACTTACTTACTATTGTTCTGAATTAGCCGGCTGCAAGCCAAGGCTAATTATTGGGCTCTCATATTCTTCACTTTGTGTTTACTATCTCTTTATTGGTATGTTCTGATTTCAATTCAAGTCCCAAAACCAACATGTTTCTTTTACTGCTTTAGTTTATCATGTTTCTTATCGGTTTCTATCTATGATTTTGTTGTTCAACATGTAATTGACATGTCTACATCATTGTTCATCTAGCATATTATATTATGTCCCACTCCCCCTTAGGATCCGTATACTTATGAATATGTTACCCCCTTGTAGTATGTCCCAATGTGACTCTGTTCTATCTTGTGTTTACCTGGTTTCTAGTATGAACCTTTCTTGGCAAAATAATTTTGTATCCTAAGTTGTCTGATTCTGTGTTAATTCCGAAATTCATGTTGTGTTGATACCATTAGCTACCCCCTAATCCCCATAAACCCTCTACAAGAACTTCTATGATCCTTTATAATATGTGCTCTATGTGTCCCTAATTCCCATCACCCTTGTATGAAGGACTGTGATTTGAATGTGCTGAATTTGTTTGTGTTGTGATTAGTCTACTGTTTGTTAATTGTCCTGCTCTTGTCAAAAACAATTTTTAATAAACAACTCTCCCATTTTATAAAACTGTTTCAACAAAGTCTTTTTCAAACACTGTTTTTCCTATTAAAACCTTTTCAAAACCATGTCAAGCACTCCCACTCTACTCTTAGGTCCTTAGGTTGTGCCCCTCCAGTGTATGATTGCCTTGGGATTCCTGTGAGATCCCTCTGAACTCTGGTGCACTAGGGTTGGCCCTTCCACACTGTACTTACTCAATTATGGTTATGAAATCTAGGTGTGAGCACTGCCCGGGATCCCTTGAGGTCCTTAGGGAACTCTGACACACCCGGATATGAGAAAGGCTATGAAACATTTGAGCACTTGAGGTTCTGGGAATCTGGGCCTGTTTTTTAGGCTCCCTACAGTATAACTTCTTCTTTTCCTTTATCTATTTATGTAATTTACTCTGCTGGTATGTAATAATTATTTGTAAATAGATATTGGGGATGGCTAATGAAAAGGGGAGGGTAGCTATATATGTTATCAGTATCAATGGGTAGAAACCATGACTTAGGTTTACATTTCCTATATGTGCATTAGAATCCATGTTTAGGACCAATACTTTCTAAGCATGTCATGCATTAGATATCATGTTTTAGGTTTTCTGCTTCAGCATCTCATTTGACCCTATTTATCACTTAGAAATCCTGCTTCTAGGCTAAATAATAGCATCGACATAAAAATGTTGCTCCTGCACATCCTGAAATTATGTTGTAACTTCCTGTGCATTTAGAAATCATGTTTTAGGAATCTTGCAACCATTCTGCATCTCTATGTGCGTAGTAGAAACCATGCTTTAGGATCTCGCCCAGTCACACTTAGTTAAACTACTGATGCATGAAAAAGGACATAAGACAGTCTCATATTTGATCACCCTGTTTTAAATAAACTGGTGATAATCCCTATATTTTGCAACACCTAGAACAACATGATTTTAGGTAAAACAACTTCTGAATTGTTTTTTAACAATTCTGATAATTATTATGCATAATCCCACGCCTAGGCAAGCCTTAGGTAATCAATCTCTTTTAAAATTGGAAGTTGTTGCTTTGTGTTTACTGCCTAATGGTTTTAAAATCAGTAGGCAAACTGATTAGGTCCTACTTCTATGAAGCTGCATATCTTTTGTGTTCTGATTTTCACTTAGACATCATGTTTTAGGATCCTGCTTAATAATACTGCCCTTGTTTGTGTTAGAGACGTGCTACTTATGTGCATTATCTGTGGAGGTAAATCTGAGCCTCTTAACTGTTTTTGCCTGCATTTATTTGTAAAGTCCTATCTGTTCTTGCTTGTTGCCTAGTATTTTCTCCTTTCGAACCTTAGGGGCCTGTCTAGAACTACCTACACGTAGAGGTCCTAATTTCCTCCAGGACCATTAAGAAGGGACGGGTAACAGCACTCATAAAGGTCATTAAACAACACTCGCTTTGATAAAACGCTAAGGGGTGGGAAAGGGTAGATATGGATATGATGATCGGTGAGCTAATGCAACGTGTAGCCCCTCTTCTGAGGAGTGATTACCGGGCATTGCATTGATGTGATCCTATAGGATAAATAACCTAGGAACCCCCTATTTCTTACATATGTGTGTTTAGATCATAACTCTTTCAAACCTTGCATATGTATTTTAGACCTTAAATCTTTTAAAACTTTGGCACATATGTGTGCTTAGACTCTGAATCTTTTCAAAATCTTTTACTTGTTTAAACTTTAATTGGTTTTTGCTATTTGTCTAAATTCACAAAGTTTGTTTGGCCGGAAACTACAGTTGTGGACTTCGAGGGGTGCCTAACACCTTCCCCTTGAAGTAATTTCAAGCCCTTACCCTATCTCTGGTTATACAATATGTGCTTGTAAATGACCCTTAGTAGGTGCTCTAACTCACCTTAAAATTGTTAGGTGGCGACTCTTCAATTCCTTATTCCTTTCCCAAAAGGAAACGAGTTGTCCCAATAATGTCGAATACCCTAACCGATCCAAAAGGGGAGGAAAGAGGAGGGCGCGACAGCATGGCGACTCTGCTGGGGATTATCCTAGGCTTTTACCATTTCAAACTGCTTTGTGAAATTGTCTTTACTTTGTTAATACTTGCGACCTTTCCCTTTCCCCCTTTATGTGCAATTAATTGTTTATCTCTTTCAAGTATTTATTCCGTTCAGAATCAAAAATGACATATTTCTTTTCGTTTTTCTTTGTAACTGCTTTTTCAATTATAACTGTTGTATTTACCGCTTTCATAACGTGCAAATACATAACAACATGATTTTATTGCTCATGTATTGTAGCATAAATCATGCTCAATATCATATTCCACTCGTGCCTATACAAATCCTATAGCAACGCTTGATAATTATTTGCGCCCTTCCATTATATATCACCCCTAAATTCGGAAAGGCTTATTTGCGGTAAAACTAGTCGATAAGCGGTGCAGTCGACGATTTAGTGCCTTTCCCCCTCAAGTTTTCCGCTTGAGGGTACCAGTCTAAAACCCCATAGAAACCTTAATATGTTATATTGTGCATGCATCATGGTCAAACCTAGCCGGGTTATCGTGTCGTCCGCACGATAGCCCTTTAAGACAGCCTTATCCAAAAGTCCACCGGGTTTTTCATAATCCCAACGGACGCAGTCACGTTCTGTGCTTTTATTTGGAGAACTAAATGCATGCATGCTAATTATAAGTGTGTAAATAGTCGAGTTTGGTGAGGGTAAGGGTCTAACCTATCTATTTTGCAAAAAATGAGGCATGAAGTCCCCCGGTTTAGCATGGTCCAAAGAGTACCACCACTATTGCTGGATTGGTGGGAAGACCTCTTGCCCAATGACAAAGACCATGTGAAAAGGGTCCTCGGGAACTTGCCCTCTTTAATGCATATTCAACTAAACAACATGTTGATTGAAGCAACCACTATGTTTTGGGATAGAGAAAGGTCTATGTTCCATTTTGGCAACATAGAAATGAACCCCCTCTTGGAGGAGATAAGGGGATTTGCGGGATTACCTTGGGACAGTCCAGGTTTGTTGGTACCGAAGAATCGTGTTGCTAGGGCGTTCCTAAAAATGATGGGTTTAAAGAAGAACTATGGTTTAGAGTGCCTGACAGATTCCTACATACCTTTTGACTATCTCTATGAACGATACGGCCATAGAAAATCCTATCTTATCTTCCACGACGAGTTCTCTATTACTTCCTTAGGTCACATTCACCGCAGGGTTTTTGTATTTGTCAATTGCGTCCTGGGTCTGATGGTGTTTCTAAGCAAAGGAGACCGGATTCACACTAGACAGACCATGGTAACCAAAACCTTAATGGAAGGGATCTAAGGAAAAACATATACCATTGTCCCTATGATCATAGAAGACATATACCGAGCCTTGGACCACTGCTAGAAGGGGGCCAAACACTTTGAGGGTTGCAATATGCTACTAAAAGTTTGGCTATTGGAGCATCTCTAGAGAGGCCAATATCGTCAAGAATTTCCACAAAGGGCATGGAATGATCATATAGCCTTCCACCACCCTAACAGGATGACCTACATCCCTGATAGGTTCGCTCAACCGGAAAATGCTACAGAATGGGCTCAGTTCTTCGATAAATTTGACCGAGGACCAGATTCAATGGATGTTTGAATGGTTCCCTACCAGTGAATTCATCATCAGATCGAGGGACGCTCCACACTGGTGTTGATTGGTTTAAGGGGCATATATCCCTATGTTCCCATCAGCGTCATGGGACAGGCGGGTAGAAAGCAAGTTATACCGCGAGTCTCCAAAATGAGTCATTATAGGGAAGATTTTCAAGACGACGATATCCCGTACAAATGTGAAGCTCAGCATCTGTGGCATCTCAAGATCATCGTAGAAAAGGACACCATCGAGCCCGACAGATACCATGCAGGGCATGTACGCTTCTACCTATCATGGTTGGAAGACAACATAGCAGGGATAGTTGAGCCAGGCATCAGCAGAAACAGAGTCATAGACGAAGTGGCTGAGGCTCGGATGAAATACAATAATCTGCGCCAAAGGCTTTGTGAGTCCGAGGCCGAGCATCTGGAGCAACACAAGACTAATATGGAGTTGATAGATGAGTGGAAGGAAAGGGCCATCAAGTCTAGTGAAAGGTTGGAATATGTGGAGCAGGGTCTGATGGAGCTAGAAGCAAAGATAAGAAAAAGGGTCGCCGACTGCTAGAATGCTGAGGGAAACGAAGGAGGGCATCTAGCAAGGGTATACCTGCTGTTGGGCATGCACGACCTGGGGAACTTGCTTGACAGAACTAAGAAGACCAAGCCTGGGGAAGGTCCTTCGAGGACTAAGTAGTCTAGGTTTCCTTTTCATTGCTTTTACCAATGTAATAAGGCCAAGTGTCATTAGTGACTTTATTTCCTGCTCATTATTTTAATGTCGTTTTGGACTCGTCTATTTTACATTAATGAAATGAGGCATTTTTGCATCTAAATTCTCCGAAATCAACTTGTCGCTAGGCCTACCCCTGGCACAACGAGGCTCCCAAATTAGGACACGCTTTATTCCTGCACTATGAGTATAAATACTGCAATATTTTCTCATGATCCTCACTGACTTGGCTACCGTTTATTTTTTGTTTTTGTTTCTCTTTTGATTATTCCCCTCCCCAAAGGTTGGTTCATGTATTCTGGCATCATCAGCATATCACACAAGATCTAGGGTCCCTCCACCTCCTCCTCCTCTTAGTCCACTTAAAGGCAAAGACAAAATGGAAGATTTGGGCAACATCAGACAGGAAAACACAATGCCAGTGGAACGAACAGAAGCTCTTGACAATCAAGGTACTCAGGTTCAGAATGATGCTATGTCCCAACTTGAGCGAAGGTTGTTGAAACTCCAACGGGAGCTTGAGCATGTCCGGAACTTGGCAAATTTATCCTTCTCACTAAGTGTCCCCGATGTCACTCAAAATCCCATACCTCCTCAGAACACCCCAAACAAATAGAACCCTCCCACAACTCATCATCATACAACTTCGCCGAAAAAACAAATTATCCCACCACAGAACCAACACAACACTTTCCACGCTCCAATAAATACCCCGATAATTATCCCTGAACCACAAGACTCCACAAGTGACCACCTCTATGCTCAAAGACCAGGTCATCAGAACAACCCGATATACGTGGAGACTCTACCTCATTCCACCCAACGTATTGATTACACACCTGAATCCAGTGAGAAGGATATGCTCATTAAGAATTTGGACGAGGAACTCAAGAAGCTGACTAGTCGAGTTCAGGTCGTTGAAGGAAGCAAGGGAGTCGAAGGGTTGAACTACGAATATCTCTGCATACAACCCGATGTTGAACTACCGGAGGGTTACAAACCTCCTAAGTTCGAAATGTTCGATGGTACAGGTGATCCCAGGGTCCATATGAGGACCTATTGTGATAAATTGGTTGGAGTAGGGAGAGACGAGAAGATTTGCATGAAGTTGTTCATGAGGAGCCTCACAAGAGATGCTTTATCTTGGTACATCAGCCAAAACCCTAAGAAGTGGTCCGACTGGGTAATTATGGCATTAGACTTCATAGATCGATTCAGGTTCAAAACGGAGAATGCACCAGACGTGTTCTACATCCAGAACCTTAAAAATAATCCCACCGAAACTTTTCACAAGTATGCCGCTCGCTAGAGATCTGAAGCAGCCAAGGTCAGGCCTATCCTAGAGGAAGAACAAATGAACAAATTCTTCATCCGGGAACAAGACCCGCAATATTATGAGAGGCTAATGATGATTGAAACCCACAAGTTCTCTGACATCATCAAGCTGAGTGAGAGAATTGAAGAAGGTATCAAGAGTGGAATGGTCACTAAATTTGAGTCCCGACAGGCCACCAATAAAGCCTTGCAGTCTGGTGGTATATCCAAGAAGAAAGATGCAGGAACGGTAATGGTTGCACAGGGACCCAAATCCCCGTTGGTATACGAACTTCCCCACTCACCTATCAAGCACCCTCACCCACCTATCTGTCAGCACATCTATAAACATATCATCCATCTCCACCGCCCACATATCAGCCTACTTCCCCCAGATATTCCCAACCAGCTCCTGTTTATCATACCTACAACTCTCAGCTATCTCACTTCCAATCGCCCCCTGCTCGCCAAAATTTCCCGAGACCTCGACCCAACTTTGATCGCAGACCTCCTAAACAATACATTGCCATTGCCGAACCTATCGACCAGTTATACAAAAGATTAAAATCTGCTGGTTATGTCACTCTTATCCCTGCTATAACCCCTGAAAATCCATCCCAATGGGTTAATCCAAATAAAACCTGTGCATACCATTCCGGCATGAAGGGGCATACAATTGATGAATGTCGCTCATTGAAGGATATGATCCAGTCTATGATCGATAACAAGGTCATCTAGGAAAAAGAAGTTGCTCCCAATGTTCGCAACAATCCTCTTCCAGACCATCGGGGTGTCAATATGATAGAGATAGAAGAAGATTGGGACCCAGAGGGGTCGATCGGGTTAATCATAGAAGGTGATGACCCAAAGAAGTCAACAGTCACTCTTAATCCCATCATAGTCCATATTGAGCTATCCGGAGACGTCGAGGTAACTACGTCACTCCCATTCAAGTTTGAAATGGCACCACCTGCAAACATATATTTGCCGTTCGAGGTTAAAGTTATGCCGCTTGCTAAGGCACCCATTCCATTTGAAGTGAAAGTAGTTGCACCAATCACAGTGACAGTGGAAACCACGCCACCTTTCAATGACAAGGCTGTACTGTGGGATTACATGGCTGAAGCAAAAAGGAAAGGTCAAGTCAAGATAGAAGAAGCTGGTGATGCACAAGGGATGACAAGGACCAGCAAGGTCTATACACCTGAACACTTGGTAGAGTCTAGCAAGAATGCTTCCAACAGGCCGCCCGTCATTGAGACAGGCCCAGATGATCTTTGGAGAAAGGTGCAGGCCAGGGAATACTCAGTCATCGATCAGCTGAACAAAACTCCAGCCCAGATATCCATTCTATCGTTGCTGCAAAATTCAGAGACACACGTGAATGCTTTGATGAAAGTGTTGAACGAAGCATATGTGCCAAATAACATAACTAGTGGAGAAATAGCCAATACGGTAGGTCAAGTACGTGGGTTCTTGATGCGAGACTAAATTGCATAGTTTAACATGTTATATGCCTTACATTTTATGTGCATTCATGATAAAAACACACTTTTTATGTGCTTAATGGAGTTTATTTAATGTGTAGGTGAATTAGAGATGGAAATCGCGTAAATGGATGCAAATACAGTGAAAATACGCTTAAGGGTTGAAGAGGAGACGCCCGGGCGATAGCCGGGCGACAGAGCCAAAAATCCAACCCTACCCTGGCGTTACCCAGGCGTTAGGGCTGAAATGCTAGCCCTACCCTGGCGTTACCCAGGTGTTAGGGCTGAAATGCCAGCACTAGCCTGGTGCGTTAGGGTCCAAACGCGGGGTCCCAGTTTCGGCCAAATTCGAGTTTTGACGAGTTTAAATGTTTCCCGGTCGAAATAGAAGTCCCCTACACGGTTAGGGTTCGTCCTAAACATATAAATAGACTCCTAAAACACAACTACAAGGAGTTCGGAAGGCATTCAAAGGATTCAACAGAAGAAAATCATTGAAGTGCCAAAACATTGATTTCTACATCTAGTATTCATTACTTTGTATTTCAAATTATGAAATTTATTTTAGTTTTGATTCTCAATAGCATGAGTAGCTACTTTCTTTAGTCTAGAGTTTTGGTAGAACCCGTTGGGGATGAATTCATTGTGATATTAATATATTTTGGTTGATTAATCTCTTTTTGTTCAACTACGTTCTTATTGTAGTTGATTGAAAGGGCCCTTGATTAACTATTCCTATTTATTATGTATCTACTTGAGAGAGAGTGCATATTTAGGTAGTTGCTTGAACAACACCACTCCCGGAGTATAGACGAAAGTCATAACCGAGGGTTTAGAGGTTAGATTAGAGATAACGATACCTCGGGTGCAATCTAAAGTGAACTGTATTGCGATCTAGCTAGCGTAACTTGAGAGAGTGCGTTTAGTAAATTATCATAATTACTTGAGAGAGATTTATGATAGTTAGAGCGTTCATGATTGATAGAGACGATTAATTAAACTATAAGAAATATCCAAGGAAGAATTCACCAACGGGGGAAACCATAACCTTAGACCCTTTATTATCATTGTTACATTAAATTATTAGTTAATTGTTAGTTTATTATTATTGATTGTAGAATTAGTTAAACATCACCAAATTGATATTCAAAGTCTTGAGAAACTTGATTTAGCAACAGTTTAGTATTTTAGAGACTCAATTGATACATAAATTCCCCGTGGGATCGACTCTGGGCGTAATAACCCGGATTATATTTGCAACGCCCGCTTAGTCTTCTACAAGACATAGTTGAGCGTGATCAGAGAGTCACAAGATCACTTTTCATGAGGATGAGCTACCACCTGAAGTGCTAAGTCATAACAAAGCACTACACATCACTGTGCAATATGAGGACTACTTAATCACCAGGATTCTGATCGACGATGGATCCAGCCTCAACATCTGTCCATTGACAACACTCAAGGAATTGGGCAAGGGACTGCACGAGATCAAAGAAGGGTCTATGAATGTAAAGGCTTTCGACGGTTCTCAGAGGTCTACCATCAGCGAAATCAGTCTTTGTCTGCAGATGGGACCTACATGGTTCGAAATTGAATTTCAGGTGATAGACATATCGGCATCCTATAATCTGTTGTTGGGACGCCCATGGATACATTCCGTTGGGGTTGTAGCATCAACATTGCATCAGGTGGTAAAGTTGAATGGAACCACCAGGAAATGATCATCCATGGAGACGGAAGCAACCCTATCTGTGATCGCCAGACCATCCCGATGATTGAAGGTAGAAGAAGGCTGGGTGGAGAAACCTACCACCACATTGAACGGGTTAATGCAGTGGATAAAGACAAATGGTGGGATAGTAAGATCGAAATCATACTGCACTGGAGTGGATACGAGTCTAGTAGAGGACTCGGGAAAAATCTTCAGGGGATTTCCAAACCAATACAGTTGAAGCACCATGGCACCACTTTTGGGCTGGGATACAAATACACTTGGAGTACGAAGACTGGTCGCCACACTGGCGCGGTCCCTACTATCCATTGGAACAGCCTATACCATATTTGGAGCAGACTTTCTGGCAAGCTGATATCATATGGGGGTCATAAGAAGAAGAAACTCTAGCAGGTTTAAAAGATTTATTCCTGGAAGATGGTGACATGGATTGTTGTGTTATTGTTGAGGAGGAGGAGGAGGAAAGCCCTACCATCCAAGTTGTGATTAAGGGATCATTCCTCAAGAATTAGACTGTCAGACCATCCAAGGTCGGACGAATCCCGGGGTAGCAAGGCTGAACAAGCACTATTTATTTTATTCGCTAATGATTTCCTTTTCGCTTTTTTCTGCTTTAAATAAAATCCCCAGTATTCCAAAACATTTGTTTAAATTATTTAAAATCGCTTTTATATTTCAATGAATCAGTATTTATTATTATCATTTTCTCTCACACTTTTATCTATACAGCATTACTATTTCCTGTCTTGATGAACCAATGACTGTGACAAGCAATGAGACAACGCAACAAAAGGACAGTGATTCAGAAGAAGAAGATACCATACCCGATGAAATTATCAAAGAAGTTGAGGATTTTGAAAATAGACCTAAGTCCAATCTGGACGAAACCGAGATAGTCAACCTGGGAGATTCAGAAACTGTCAAGGAAACTCGCATCAGCATTCATCTATCGCCATCAGAGAAAGTGGAATACACACAATTCTTGAAAGAGTATGAAGACATATTTGCATGGTCGTACGATGACATGACTGGTCTAAGTACATCCATTGTGGCTCACAAGTTACCAACCAATCCAATGTGCCCTCCGGTAAAGCAGAAGCTTAGAAAATTCAAGCATGATATGAGTCTGAAAATCAAAGAGGAAGTTACCAAGCAAATCATTGCCAAGGTTATCAGGGTAGTTTAATATCCGACATGGTTAGCCAACATCATGCTAGTACCCAAGAAAGATGGAAAGGTCAGGGTTTGTGTCGACTACCGGGATCTCAACCGGGCCAGTCCGAAGGATGATTTTCCTCTCCCGAACATACACATCTTGATTAACAGTTGTGCAAAGCACGAACTTCAGTCGTTCATGGATTGTTTTGCTGGTTACCACCATATTTGGATGGACGAGGAAGACGCTGAGAAAATATCTTTCATTACGCCTTGGGGAGTTTACTGTTATAAGATGATGTCGTTCGGCCTAAAGAATGTTGGGGCCACCTATATGAGAGCTATGACCACTATCTTCCATGCTATGATACATAAATAAATTGAGGTGTATGTGGATGACGTCATCATCAAGTCCAAGAGAGCCACTGACCATACAACAGATTTGAGAAAATTCTTCGACAGGCTGCGAAAGTACAACTTGAAGTTAAACCCCGCAAAGTATGCGTTCGGAGTTCCTGCTGGGAAATTGCTTGGGTTCATCGCCAGCCTCCGAGGAATAGAACTGGATCCATCAAAGGTCAAAGCCATCCAATAATTGCTACCGCCAAAGAACAAGAAAGAGGTGATGAGTTTCCTGGGACGCCTTAACTACACCAGCTGATTCATAGCCCAGTCCACGGTTATATGTGAACCAATCTTCAAGATACTGAAGAAAGATGCTACGACCGAATGGACCGATGATTGTCAGAAAGATTTCGATAGAATCAAGGAATACTTGTCAACATCACCAGTCTTGGTCCTGCCAGAGCCAGGTAAACCCTTGCTACTCTACCTTGTGGTATTAGATGGAGCTTTTGGCTGCGTTCTGGGGCAGCACGACGAGACAGGAAGATAGGAACAGGATATCTATTATCTGAGTAAGAAGTTCACTCCACGTGAGGCTCGGTATTCCCTGTTGTGCTCTAACCTGGGTAGCCTAGAAGATGAGGCATTACTTTTGTGCCTACACAACGTATCTCATATCAAGGATGGATCCCTTATAAATATCTTTCAGAAGCCTATGCCCACTGGCAAACTGGCCAAATGGAAAATCATGCTGAGTGAGTTTGACATTGTCTACGTGACTCAGAAAGCGGTCAAGGGCAAGCACTGGCAGATCATCTTGCCGAGAATCTCGTGGGGGGAGAATACGAACCCCAGAAAACGTATTTTCCGATGAAGAAGTTTCATTCATAGGGGAGGAAATTGCAGAATCCTATCATGGGTGGAGAATGTTCTTCGACGGAGTAGCCAATTTTAAAGGAGTCGGCATTGGAGTTGTCCCGATATCAAAAAAAGGTCAACACTACCTGATATCTACCAAACTCAGATTTCCCAGAACCAACAATATGGCAGAATATGAGGCATGCATCTTAGGGCTCAATATGGACATTGATATGAGTATCCAGGAGTTGCTAGTAATAGGTGAATCAGATCTGCTAATACACCAAGTACAAGGAGAATGGGCTACCAAGAATTCTAAGATATTTCCATATCTGCACCATGTGCAGGAATTGAGGAAAAGGTTCACAAAGACAGAATTTCGGCACATCCCCAGAATTCAGAACGAGTTTGCCGATGCATTGGCCACTCTATCATCCATGATATAGCACCCAGATACGAACTTCATTGATCCTATTCCAGTAAAGATCCATATCCAACTTGCATATTGTGCCCACATTGAAGAAGAAGCAGACGGCAGACCATGGTTCCACGCATCAGGGAATATTTGTCAAAGGGAGAGTACCTAGAGCTTGCAAATCACACTCAGAAATGCACGCTTCGGAGATTGTCCAACAATTTCTTTCTTAGCGGAGGAAACCTGTACATAAGGACTCCTGACTTGGGATTATTAAGATGTGTCGATGCAAAGAAAGCTTCCAGACTACTTGAAGAGATACACGTTGGGACCTGTGGCCCACACATGAATGGTTTTGTCTTAGCAAAGAAAATACTCAGAGTCGGTTACTTCTGGATGACCATGAAAATGAACTGCATCCAATATGTCCGAAAATTCTATCGATGTCAGGTACATGCAGATATGATAAAGGTACCCCAAATGAGCTCAATGAAAAAAGCTCACCTTGATTGTTCGTTGCTTGGGGAATGGACGTTATTGGACCAATCGAGCCCACAGCCTCAAATGGACACAGGCTCATCCTAGTAGCTATTGATTACTTCACCAAATGGGTCGAAGCGGCATCATACAAAGTAGTGACTAAGAAAGTCATGACCGACTTTGTCCGTGACCGTATCATTTGTCGATTCGGGATTGCGGAGTCAATCATCACCGACAACGGATCCAATCTCAACAGTGATCTGATGAAAGCCATGTGCAATACTTTCAAAATCAAGCACAAGAATTCCACAACCTATAGACCCCAGATGAATAGAGTTGTGGAAGCCGCCAACAAGAACATCAAAAAGATATTGATAAAGATGATAGAAAAGCACAAACAATGGCATGAAACATTATCATTCGCCTTATTAGGATACCGCACCACAATCTACATATCAACCGGGGCAACTCCTTATTTATTGGTTTATGGTATAGAAGTTGTTATCCCTGCCAAAGAAGAGATCCCTTCCTTAAGAATCATGCAAGAAGCTAAGCTCAGCGACGCATAATGGATAAAAGGCCGCTACGAGTAGTTGGCCCTCATAGATGGGAAAAGGATGAATGCAATATGTCATGGTTGACTTTATCAGAATAGGATGTCCAGAGCCTTCAACAAGAGAGTCAAGCCAAGACAGTTCACACCAAGGCAGCTAGTGTTAAAGAAGATTTTTCCACATCAAGACGAAGCCAAAGGGAAATTTTCTCCCAACTGGGAAGGTCCATATATGGTTCACCGAGTATTGACAGGAGAAGCTCTCATACTTGTAGAAATGGACGGAGAAGTTTGGCCAAAGTCAATCAATTCAGATGCAGTCAAACGATATTATGTGTAACTTTTTATGTTTTTCTTCAATGATGTAATTGAACTACGCCTGACCTGATTCCCATTTAAGAGGGGATACGTAGGCAACCCTATGGGTTTGGTCATAATTAAATAAAAATCTCATTTCCCCCGCAATTGGAAACTGGGGCAGAATTTTGAGGAGGACCCTCCAAATTCCGAAGCAAGTTCAGCCGGTCGCAGCATGTACAATGGTCAGAATCATCAACCATCTAACTGGGGAAGAATTTTGAGGAGGACTCTCAAAATTCCATAGCATGAGTGGTTGCAATGTCTTGAACCATGTCACGGTCATCGTTTCATCTAAATTTCTCAAAATATATTTTACTATGTCTTTATAAAATCATGCACGTTTTCAAAATATAGCTCTGTTTAGCAAACACTGCCCCCAACGACACAAACAGAATCATCAGACCGAGTAGAACGAGTCAAATAAAGCCAGCGGAGACACGAATCAACCTCCCCCGTCTACAGAACACACGATTTTTCTTTGGATGCAGGAACAAAGAACGAACATGTTCAAAATCACAATCCTCGAAACCATCACACTTGCTGACATTTGCTACCAGCACGAACAACAATGCTCTGTAGTCACAATGCTCATAACAATCACAATATCAAAGTTTGCTGCCAGCTAAGAAATTCTACTGTCATTTACTATTTAATCTTCTACATAAGGCTAATATTTGCTTTCATTTTCATAAGGCTAAGCTATGCCTTCATCTTACATAAGACTGAGCCTTGTCCCGCATTTTGCATGAGGCTAATTTCTGCCTCCATCTGCATAAGGCTAATCGTCGCCTCCCTATCTTGCATAAGGCTAATCTCTGCCTTCTCTTGCATGAGGCTAAGCCCTGCCTCCACATCTGCATAAGGCTAATCTCTGCCTTTATCTGCATGGGGATAAGCCTTGTCTCGCATCTTGCATGAGACTAAGCTCTGTCTCCATAACTGCATGAGGCTAAGCTCTTCCTCTAATTTAGATTCTTTTGCCGAGACTAAGCGATGTCTATCCGGTACTATCTATTTGCTCTCTTTCAGGCTAAGCTCTGCCCTCCATTTCCCAAGACTAAGCTTTGTCTTGTGGACATCATATTATTGCATTTCATGGGCTGAAATATCGCCAACTTGTCCAAAGGCGTCATAGTCTAACGGCATCATCCTCATAGCTGGAAGACACCATGTCATGGCCTAAGGATCTCTCTCAATTTTGCATATCATTGTTCAAAGGCGCCATAGTTCGGAGGCACCATCTTTATAGCCCGAGAACATAATTTTATGGCATGCGAATCTCTCATCTAACAATTCATGGCCCGGGACATCATGGTCTAAGGACGTCATCGCTAACCGTCCAAAGACAATTTTCATAGTCCAACGGAATTTTGAACCATGTTTAAATTTATGCATAGTATATGCCTGTATTGTTTGTATTTGCAGGTAACTAGGAGAGCAGTGGCTATCCCAGCAGGATCAATCCCGCTCCAGTTCTCCCAACCGTCTCGAACCCAATATTCCCTAAACCGCTCATCCGCCCATCCCTAGATGTTGCGTCCGTTCTTGTGATGTTTTCGCCGGTATACTTCGCCGATGAATCTGGAACTACATACGACCAGATTCCTATAAAACCAGGGATATGTAGGCAGCTCAAAAGCCAGGGTACGGCCTAAATCTCTCCAAACCGTTTCGCTCGGTCAAATTGGCCATCATGTCTTTACCCGACAAACTCTTTCATCCTTTCTGGGTAAAGAGGGGCAGTTGTTGATATCCAACTTTTCCTAAAAATATTTTAAATTTCATATATATATATATATATATATATATATATCTTCAAAATCATGCATTAATAGCAATTGGTAGTTTTCCAATATTTTCCTATATTTTTATTAAGTTATCCAGTATTTTATTTCCAATAAATGATTACAAAATTGCATCACAAATAATTTCAAAAACATTTCTTGATTTAATATTACTATTTATGGTCTTATTAAGTCCAACTTATTCTATAAATAGCCAATTTGGTACCTTTTGGCTACAATTGTAATAACTTTGCAATTATAGCTTGTGCATACTATTTTTGCATTATTTTTTACCAGGAATTAGTCTTTTGTATTTTTAAATACTAAACAATCATTTCAAATTATTTTCTATGCATGAAATTTATTTTTTTATAATTATGAGCAATTTTGTAAATTATTTAATTAATTTGAATTAGGTATTTAACAAATAGCCTAATCTCATTTCAATTGCAGCCTAAGTTAAACCGGACCCAACCCCAATTAAAATATCCCAAACCCTAGGCCCAATCCACTTAAATCCACCCGACCCAATTCCCCTTTTAATCTAGACCGTTGATCATTTTTAATCAACGGTCCAGATCCCTTCTTTCCCTAATTAATCCAAACGACCCCCTCCCAAACCCTCATTCCCTCTCATTTCTCTCATCTCTCCACCGCCTTCCACTTCCCTCTCAAATCCTCTCTACCCAAACCCGAATCCCCTCGCCATTTTCTGGTTCGCCGGTAATAATGGCGGTTCTCTGCCCTCTAGCCTTTATGACTCCTCTCCATGGCCTGATTCTCGCATCCCTTAGGTCCTCAACGGANCCCCCCCCCCGGTCTGTTCTCACCATTCTCAGGCGACCATGGGCTTCCGAATAAGATCGCTCTATTTCCTTACTAGAATTATGGTTTCTAAGTCTGTCTCTTCTCGTCTCTAGGTTGTCTCTCTTCGAAACCCTAACTCTAGCTCTTGACTCCTTAGATCTGTCACAGGTCTAAGTCTATTCGAGTTATCTTTACTTTTTTCTTAAAGAGTTTTCCGATTTTCTAAAGCATCTCTTCATTTTCAAACTAGGGTTTCTTAACCCCTTTTCAAAAACGATTCCTCTTCTGATTTCAATGTTATTCTGTGATTTTCACTATGTTTAAAGGATTTATGTATGTTTTTCCTTTATCTGATTTATTATGTTGAAAACCCTAAGTTTCTTGGGTTAATCTTTGGATTCTGAGTTCATCTTTATTGTTCTTTCTTTCAACTTGTTTGCATGTTTACTCTCATGAATCTGTTTCAATTAATCTGAGTATTTTGAGATTTTCACCCTGTTTAACTTACTAGGGTTCCTGATTCTGCCTATTTCTTCCTATTATGTGCTTACCTCGCTAACTCACAGAGGTTTATGTTTATCATTACTATATTCCAGTTTGAATCCCTGATTCTATATGATCTTTACTTTACCATGTCTCTTAGGGTTCTAAATTCTTGCCTTTTGCCTTGCTTATCATGTGTTTATTCCGTGCAATCTGTGTTGATTACCCTTAATCAGTATTGTTCCTATTTGAACCCCTAATTTCCTGTAATTGATACTTCTCACTAATCTTTTATGATGATTTTTCGACCTTAATTTATTTCTTGCCTTATGTTATGGTAGACTATGCTGTCAAATTAGTTCTTATGCTATTTCCTTAATTATAATCCTATCTACTTAGCCTAATTACTGGCACTGATTGAAATTATTTTCTTATTTATGCTCCAGTCATATATGATCCCTTTCCTTACTTGTTTCCTGTCTTTTACCGTTTGAAATGACTCCCTTAATTAAGGGAGTAGTTGGACTGATCGTTGCTCTAATTGATTTTGAGCTCCATAACTTACTGCCTAATTGTGTTTCTTACCTTATTTTACCTAGTTTCAAACCACTATATATACATACATACACAGAACTCAACACACACGAACACATTAGTTCAAAAACTCTCTCTCACACTCAAAGCTTTTCTACTCTCTTTCTTTGTTTGTTACTTACTTACTATTATTCTGAATTAGCCGGATGCAAGCCAAGGCTAATTATTGGGCTCTCCTATTCTTCACTTTGTGTTTACTATCTCTTTATTGGTATATTCTGATTTCAATTCAAGTCCCAAAACCAACATGTTTCTTTTACTCCTTCAGTTTATCATGTTTCTGATCTGTTTCTATCTATGATTTTGTTGTTCAACATGTAATTGACATGTCTACATCATTGTTCATCTAGCATATTATATTATGTCCCACTCCCCCTTAGGATTTGTATGCTTATGAATATGTTACCCCCTTGTAGTATGTCCCAACGTGACTCTGTTCTATCTTGTGTTTACCTGGTTTCTAGTATGAACCTTTCTTGGCAAAAAAAATTTTGTATCCTAAGTTGTCTGATTCTGTGTTGATTTTGAAATTCATGTTGTGTTGATACCATTAGCTACCCCCTAATCCCCATAAACCCCCCTACAAGAACTTCTATGATCCTGTATAATATGTACTCTATGTGTCCCTAATTCCCATCACCCCTGTATGAAGGACTGTGATTTGAATGTGCTGAATCTGTTTGTGCTGTGATTAGTCTACTGTTTGCTAATTGTCCTGCTCTTGTCAAAAATATTTTTAATAAACAACTCTCCTATTTTATAAAACTGTTTCAACTAAGTCTTTTTCAAACACTGTTTTTCCTATTAAAACCTTTTCAAAACCATGTCAAGCACTCTCACTCTACTCTTAGGTCCTTAGGTTCTACCCCTCCAGTGTATGATTTCCTTGGGATTCCTGTTAGATCCTTCTGAACTCTGGTGCACTAGGGTTGGCCCTTCCACACTGCACTTACTCAATTATGGTTATGAAATCTGGGTGTGAGCACTGCCCGGGATCCCTTGAGGTCCTTAGGGAACTTTGACACACCCGGATATGAGAAAGGCTATGAAACATTTGAGCACTTGAGGTTCTGGGAATCTGGGCCTGTTTTTCAGGCTCCATATATTATAACTTTTTCTTTTCCTTTATCTATTTATGTAATTTACTCAGCTGGTCTGTAATAATTATTTGTAAACAGATATTGGGGATGGCTAGTGAAAAGAGGAGGGTAGCTATATATGTTATCAATATCAATGGGTAGAAACCATGCCTAGGTTTACATTTCCTATATGTGAATTAGAATCCATGTTTAGGACCAATACATTCTAAGCATGTCATGCATTAGATATCATGTTTTAGGTTTACTGCTTCAGCATCTCATTTGACCCTATTTATCACTTAGAAATCCTGCTTCTAGGATAAATAATAGCATCGACATAAAAATGTTTCTCCTGCACATCCTGAAATTATGTTATAACTTCATGTGCATTTAGAAATCATGCTTTAGGAATTCTGCAACCATTCTGCATCTCTATATGCATAGTAGATACCATGCTTTAGGATCTCGCCCAGTCACACTTAGTTAAACTACTTATGCATGAAAAAGGACATAAGACAGTCTCATATTTGATCACCCTGTTTTAAATAAACTGGTGATAATCCCTGTATTTTGCAACACCTAGAACAACATGCTTTTAGGTAAAACAACTTCTGAACTGTTTTTTAAAAATTCTGATAATTATTATGCACAATCCCACGCCTAGGCAAGCCTTAGGTAATAAATCTCTTTTAAAACTGGAAGATTGTTGCTTTGTGTTTACTGCCTAATGGTTTTAAAATCAGTAGGCAAACTGATTAGGTCCTGCTTCTGTGAAGCTGCATATCTTCTGTGTTCTGATTTTCACTTAGACATCATGTTTTAGGATCCTGCTTAATAATACTGCCCTTGTTTGTGTTTGAGACGTGCTGCTTATGTGCATTATCTGTGGAGGTAAATCTGAGCCTCTTAACTGCTTTTTCCTGCATTTATTTGTAAAGTCCTATCTGTTCTTGCATGTCGCCTAGTATTTTCTCTTTTCAAACCTTAGGGGTCTGTCTAGAACTGCCTACAAGTAGAGGTCCTAATTTTCTCTAGGACCATTAAGAAGGGACGGTAACAGCATGCATAGAGGTCGTTAAACAACACTCGCTTTAATAAACCGCTAAGGGGTAGGAAAGGGTTGATATAGATATGATGACCGGTGCGCTACTGCAATGTGTAGCCCCTCTTCTGAGGAGTGATTACCGGGCATTGCATTGATGTGATCCTATAGGATAAACAACCTAGGACCCCCCCTATTTCTTACATATGTGTGTTTAGATCATAACTCTTTCAAATCTTACATATGTATATTAGATCTTAAATCTTTTAAAACTTTAGCACATATGTGTGCTTAGACTCCGAATCTTTTCAAAATCTTTTACTTGTTTAAACTTTAATTGATATTTGCTATTTTTCTAAATGCACAAAGTTTTTTTGGCCGGGAACCACTGTTGTGGACTTCGAGGGGTGCCTAACACCTTCCCCTTGAAGTAATTTCAAGCCCTTGCCCTATCTCTGGTTATACAATATGTGCTTGTAAATGACCCTTAGTAGGTGCCCTAAAGCACCTTAAAATCGTTAGGTGGCGACTCTTCAATACCTTATTCCTTTCCCAGAGGGAAATGATTTGTCCCAATAATGTAGAATACCCTGACCGATCCGAAAAGGGAGCAAAAGAGGGGGGCGCGACACACTGCACAGTTGGTCCTTTTACCTTAGCGACCAACTTTTATCGCTAAGGTAAAAGGACCACCAATATAGCGACCAAGCGTGTTTGGACGCGTTTTGGTCGGTAAATTGACATAAGCGACCAACGTTGATCGCTATTAGTGGTCACATTTTACCATATTTCTAGTAGTGGTCCCTTTCGAAGCTTGAAGTTAAGCTTTGGCAAAGCACAACTTTCCCATAAGTCTGAATTTGAAACGTCAGACTCACAATTTCAATAACTTGCATGTTTGATGTTGATTATGAGATGTAGAGGCGGATGTAGCGTACTACCTGCGGGTTCAACTGAACCCATAACTTTCGACAAGGAGCAAAAATTTGTATGTAAAAATTTATTAAAATTGCAAAAATAGTAGATATGAATCCATAAGTTTAGAATTATAATGAGTTCAATGTTAAAAACCTTAAAATTGAACCCATAGGATTTAAATCTGATCCACCTCTGATTAGATGATTAAATTTTTAAGACTTTTCAAATATTGATGATTCTTTAAATAGGGGTCTTAAAAAGGCTATTTGTGCACTTCTCCCGAAAAGACCTATTTCAACTGGGCCTTGCCTATCCAAATCCGAAACATTGTACAAGGTCAGATGGTGGGCCGCAGCTCCCGAAGACCCAAGCTGTAGAGCTAAGACGAACGTTCTAGCGCAGCAAAATTCGATCCATTTCAACAAACAAAACCTATAGAGTGCAAATTAATTATTAGTTTTCTTATCTCTTATTTTCTATTGCCTATTTTATCCAATTTTAAATTGTGTTTAGTAAAACTTAATAAAACCATTGTTGTGCCAAAACACCCCCAACCCAAAACCATTGTTGTGCAAGAGAGGTGTTGGGAGTTTTGAAAGGTTACTCTGGTGGGCACCGAGGCGACTGGTGGCGGAATGACGTGGTCCAAGGTAAAGTGGAAGCCGAGAAAGCGGCTTACATTAAGTTAGTAGAGAGCACCGACGAGGATCAGAGGAGAGCGAACATAGAAAGATATAAAGAGGCGAAATTAGCTGTCACAGAGGCTAAGACTGCTACTTTTGGTCGGTTGTATGAGGAACTTGGGGGAAAAGGTGGGGACAAGAAGTTATTTCGATTGGCCAAAGAGAGAGAGAAGAAGGCTCGATACCTGGATCAAGTGAGGTGCATCAAAGACGAGGACGATCGAGTATTGATGGAAGAGGCCCAGATTAGGCAAAGATGGTAGTCGTACTTTCATAAACTTCTGAATAAAGAGGGGGGTGGAAACATCGTGTTAGGGAAATTAGGGAAATCCGAGTCACCGAGACTTTAGGAATTGTAGGCGCATTAAGGTTGAGGAGGTCGTGGGTGCGATAGGTAAGATGAGTCGGGGCAAAGTGACCAGACTAGACGTGATTCTAGTAGAGTTTTGGAGATATACGGGTAGAGCAGGCTTGGAGTGGTTGACTGGATTGTTTAATGTTATCTTCAGGATAAAGAGGATGCCTGATGAGTGTCGGTGGAGTAAAATGGTTCCGGTGTATAAGAACAAAGGGGATATCCAGAATTGTAACAACGATAGGGGTATCAAGTTACTAAGTCATACCATGAAAGTGTGGGAGAGGGTGGTAGAAGGGAGGATTAGGAAGGCGGTATCTATATCGGAAAATCAGTTCGGGTTTATGCCGGGTCGTTCTACTACGGAAGCTATCCACCTTATCAGGAGGTTGGTGGAACTATACAGAGATAGGAAGAGGGATTTGCATATGGTGTTTATTGACCTAGAGAAGGCGTATGACAAGGCTCCTAGGGACGTCCTTTGGAGGTGTCTGGAGGTGAAAGGTGTGTCGGTGGCTTACATTAGGGCGATAAAGGATATGTATGATGGAGCTATAACTCGGGTTAGGACTGTGGGGGTGACTCAGAGCCTTTTCCAGTTGTTATGGGGTTACACCAAGGATCTGCGCTCAGCCCGTTCTTATTTTCTCTGGTGATGGACGTACTGACACACCATATCCAAGGAGAGGTGCCATGGTGTATGTTGTTCGCTGATGATATAGTTCTGATTGATGAGACGCGAGGCGACGTGATTTGGAGACTAGAGGTATGGAGGCAGTCCCTGGAGTCTAAAGGTTTCAAGTTGAGTAGGACTAAGACGGAATATGTGGAATGTAAGTTCAGCGACGGGCTGCGGGAAGCGGATGTGGAAGTCAGGCTTGACTCACAGGTCATCCTCAAGAGAGAAAGTTTTAAGTACTTAGGGTCAATTGTCCAAGGATATGGGAAGATCGACGGGGATGTTACGCACCGTATTGGGGTGGGGTGGATGAAATGGAGGTTAGCGTCTGGAATCCTGTGTGACAAGAATGTGCCACCGAAACTCAAAGGTAAGTTCTATAGAGCGGTGATTAGACCGGCCATATTGTATCGAGTTGAGTGTTGGCCAGTCAAGAATTCACGTATCCAGAAGATGAAAGTAGCAGAAATGAGGATGTTGAGATGAATATGTGGGCACACTAGGCTGGATAAGATTAGGAATGAAGATATTCGGGAGAGGGTGGGCGTGGCTCCCTTGGACGACAAGATGCGGGAAGCACGACTTAGATGGTTCGGACACGTGCGGAGAAGAAGCCTAGATGCACTGGTTAAGAGGTGTGAGCGGTTGACTTTGACAGGTACTAGAAGAGGCAGAGGGCGGCCTAAGAAGTATTGGGGTGAGGTGATTAGGCAAGATATGGCGCAACTTCAGATTTCCGAGGAAATGGCTCTTGATAGGAACATGTGGAGGTCGAGTATTAGGATGGTACGCTAGGGGGTAGTCGAGAGTTCTTCCCTCTTTATACCGGGTCGTTTGATAGAGTTTTATTTAGGTTTGTTAGCGGTCTATGTTGTGTTCACATTGCTGTTTTGTATAGTTTTGTGTTATTGTCCTTTCACTTATTCGTTGTTGTTATTTTCTTTCTGGCACATTTTGTTGTTACATGTCTATTCTTTTATTTCTTTTCTGATATTATTGTCTCTCTTGTCGAGCCGAGAGTCGCAGGGAAATAGCCTCTCTACCCTTTTCGGGGTAGGGGTAAAATCTGCGTACACTCTACTCTCCCCAGACCCTACTAGTGGATTTTACTGGGTATGCTGTTGTTGTTGTACTATTCAAAGACAAAAATAAAGGGTATTATCACTTTTTGTCCGCATTAAAAACTATTGACATTCGGTAGCCGAAAAAATATATATAATTTATATAATTTTTGTATACAAATACAGAATGTATAGATATATAAAAAATATATATATTTCGACTATTATTTTGAGAGCGGCTATATAGTGTGAGTTTCCCAAAAAGGGCAATCAATTTAGAGCCAAAACCCAACGAAAAATAAAGGGAAGAAAAACCAACAATTTTTAAAAAAAGAAAACTACCTATTCGTTAATTTTTTTTAAAAAAATTATTTCATAGTTTTGTGTATTATGAATAACTATAAGTTTCTCATCTAATTTTTTTGGAAGGGGTCACCTAATTTTTCTATACGCACTAATAATGTAAAAATAATTTCACAATATAAATATTATTAAAAATTTACCTATAATTACTTACGAAATGATTTTATAAATTATTTTAATCTGTTAGTGCATAGAAATTATAACAATGTATAAATCGAGATACAAATAAAATGAATTTGGGTACATTTTTTCAGTTTGTAGTTTCTATTCTTCCCCTTCCTATCCCTAAATACAAAAGTTCAAACGACAGAGCTTTGGTGTTAGATCCTCAATTCAGAAAAAAATGGGATACGTACTGAGAGTGAGATTTGCATCGTTTTTCGCCGGTGCTGCGGTGGCGTCCGCCGTTGGTCTCTACGTTCTCCACAAGGATTACCAAACCGCCCACCACTCCCTCTCTCAACAGGTCCGTTTGACTTACAATCCACTTTCTCTCCTTTCTGATTTTTTTTCTTTTTATTTAAAAAGTATCATGTTTTGTTTAATTTTGTAATGAAATGGGCCTGAATAAAGTGAAATGATTACGGAGGTTTTATATTGCTGATCTCGACTAGTTTTGGATTAAGGTGGAGTCAATTGAATTATATTGATTGATTGATTGGAATAACTTCTTCTTTTTTTATTAACTGAGAAAAATTTGCTGTTTCCGATTTCAAAATATGGTGGATAAAGTATATGGGCTGCCCGTTACCTAATCCTTCTCTACTTAAATTGCATATTTGGTTCACCAGCAAAGATTCAAACTTTTAATGTTTTCTTTTGAAAATGTAAGTAAATAGCTTCAAATTCTACATATCCTGATTCCTGAGTGTACTAAATTTGTCGCTGAACCAAAGCCGGTTTGATTGAAATAACGGACTATTGTTTTTAACTTGAAACAAATTAGGGAAACTAAACCATTTCAAAACAAATTAGGGAAACTAAATCTCCGCGAGGGTTTTAAGATGTAGTAACTGTTGGCAGAATTCCCAGCAAATATATTAAGCTTTTAAATGCACTCTGGTTAGCCTCTTTAGTGTTTGCAAGACGAACGTGTTGATGTAAGATAGCTAGTGGCCTGGAGCATATTGTTCCTGGATGGAACTTGTTGTTCAAATTTGAGCTAGAGGGATCTACATGTAATTGGTGAATGAATGCCCTTTTTAGTGGCAACGTAAGCAAATTATCTATAACTTGCTGCAAAATGCAGTTTTCATTTCTTAGTCAGAATGTCATACTTCAACAAAATCAATCACCATGATGGTACAGCTAGATTATTTTTTCCTATGTATACATCTTTAAATATAGATTTTTCTTAAAATGATTTTCTATTTTGATACTGGTGGCTTCGTTTGACAGTTCAAGTAACTATGACACTAAGTTGGTTTACTGAAGGTTGGTGATGGTGGTGCTTCGAGGCAAGTACAAATTTGGTGCTGTGTGAAGAGACTTATTCTTGGATGGTTTATTAGCATGGTTACAACAGATCTTAGTTAGGATCTAACAATAACAAACAGGAAATTAAGTAAGTCATTATGGATGGTTCAGTAGCATGGTTACAGCAGATTTTAGTTAGGATCCTAACAATAACAAACAGGAGATTAACTTAGTATTTTGAAGAGTGGTGGAAATGCAAATTTAGCTCATAGTAATTAGAACTTAAGAAGAAAGAATGACGAGAACAGGGACAGGAAAAATGTGACATTTATTTACATATTTATTTTTTGGCCAAATACATAGATAACCCCCTAAAGTTGACACCATTTTTCATTTAGACTCTTCAATGAGGTTCTTATGCATTAGCACTCCAACCTCAGTTAATGTGTCTAATAAACACGATAAGCTGACATGGAGGAAAAAGTTTTTCTCAATTTGAAGCCATGAATTGATCCCAAATTTTATTTTTCCCTTTTCTTTTAGAACATTTCCTCTTCTTCCTTCTCTCTCCCTGCCACCACCTCTACCATTCCCCTCCCTTCTCCTCTTTTTCTGCCACCAGTACCACCACCCTCCACCTTCCCCTTTCCTCTTCGTTTTGGCAGAGCTATAAATTCTACCTTTTTAATGCTTCCAACAAAATCTACAACATAGAAGCATAAGGAAAGGAAATTTGAGGTCCCCAATTTCTCTTTGGTTACTCTCTATCACCAAATTCTCCCTCACTTTGTGTGCCCAAGGACTTAAGAAACTTCACTTTTTAACTATTTTCACAAGTTGCAGCTACTAAATGCTACTTCTAAATATCCACAAAAAGGTGACATGGAAAACCACGGGAAGGTCGGTTCTTTTTAATTTACAAGAAATTTGTAGCAGTCGCTTTACCAATAACACACCAACGAAAATTAACACAGAAAGTTGGTTCTTGTACAGAAATACTAATCAAGAAATACCCTCTTACGAAGGCTTCGGGCTATCCCAATGGGAAAACTACTGGAGAACAACACCAGTGTTGTCACCCAATCTATTATCTGCTATAGATCCTTAATTGACTGCTGTTGGAATAAAGTTGGCTCTTCGGCTGCGAAGTCGATGAAACAGGGGAACTGTGAAGAGGATGGGACCGAGTGGTGGGGTGGGCGGAAAAGACGATGCAACAGCGGGGAAATTTATGTGAAAAGAGATCTCTTCTTTTTGTCTTAAGAAGACGGTGGTTTTAGGTGGAGAAGATGGGGTTGCTGGTGACTATGGTGGGAGTTGTATGGTGGAGCGGTGGTGTGGAAACGGAAGGGGGAATTGGCAAAGAAGATGAAGGAACTGGTATGGGAATTTATGTTGAAATAGATTTTCTTTTTCCTTTTTTTCTTCTAAAGCCTCTTTTTAAAATAAGTGTGGGTCTAAATGTGGCATGTCCTTGTTTCGTTCGTAACTTTGCCACATCATGCCCATGTGAATTAAACACAATTTTGTTTTTTGACTGGTTTTAATGAGGTGTTCAATAGGCACATCTTGGACATGCGTTAAGTGTCTAATAGGAAACAGACTCAGTTGAGGTGTCAAAATGAAATTATGTGCCAACTTTATGGGGTTGTCTATGCATTTGGCCTAATTTTTTTACAAATGTGACTACTAATTGTATTCCTTTCACCACTCTCTTTTAGAACCACTAACGTTGAACTGCAGTCAGTGCACAAATTATTATATAACTTGTTTTCAAAGTTTTGTGCTTGTTTTCTCAATTTCTCTTCCCTTTCCCCAAAGTTAAAAACTAGTTCTTAACTTCTTAGCACAGTTTTTTTCTTCTTCTATTTCTAACATTAGTAGTCTTATAAGGATCATTTCAGTGATCATGAGCATTGTGGGGGGTTAACGTCCACAATAAGTGCAGCATTGATGGTAAAAGAGGTGAATCCACACCTTATGTTTTCACCAGACTAAGCAATTTAATCTTAAGAGATGCAAATTAGATTGAGGAGACATATCACGTAGCCATGGTTAAGTGAAGTATTAAATCTTTATACAATGGAATTGGATAAATGTCTTGCATTCGATGGTTTGGTGTAACCATTGGGTGTGAGTAACTCTTTATTGTGGTACAATGTAGCTTGACCCTTAGATCCTGCAATTTTGTGTTGAATGATTTGTACAACACTCTACTGTTTTCTTGAACATTTAATAGAAGAAAGATGATTTCAACATCATGTTTGTACCTATGAATCATAATTCAGCACGCCCAAGCGCGGGCTATATAATGTTGCTGCAAAAGTGACTGTGAATCCTTCTTTTCCCGTAAAAGAATTTTCTTTTTCTCATATTCCTTTGTTAAGCCTTATGCAAAATTTATGTATTGCTGCAAACATGATGACTGGAGCCATGAACTCTTTTGAAAATGGTGTTAGATATTGAGAAGATAAAATACTACTTTGACAGGCCAAGATGGAACTTGGTCATAAATCAATTACGGGCTAAAAGAGCAATTTGTTTCAATCATCTTTTCTTTTATCTGAACATCAATATGTTGTCTCAGCTGGACTAAATATCTCTTATCTACATGCTATTCACTCTTTTCTAAATCCAGATGAATGATGTGTATGAATCTCTGAATGGACGCATTTCTGCTTTGGAAAGGCTGAAAGAAGCTGATGCTGCAAAACGCGTGGAAGCTACTGAGTAGAAGTTCTAAGTGGTTCCCAATGGATACTTATCCTGTTGAGACATTAAAATAGATTCCCTAGGTTGTAGTTGCTTCTGACTCCACTTTGATGTATTTGATCTACTACATAAAGTTAAGCTTTTTCTTTTGTTTTGCTGTATGATGGGTAAAAAGGCACATTTTCCGAAGGCGGTAATGAGAACTTAAGTCAATTTGATCCTTTGCGTTTCTGAACGTATGAAATGTACTATTGCCTCTCTTTACAATAAGATTCGGCTCGAACAGCTAATTCTATTATTTGGATGGCCATAGGCTAAAATGATCATTATTGGTGATTGTGGATATACCTTGAATAGTACTTGGCAGTTCTGTTTTGGTAAATATCACTTTTAAGTATTTGCTGCGTTTACTTTTACATTGTCAATTCATTATCAGAAAGTGGAGGTGATAAACTTGTGCCTATTAACATCTGATGCTTTTTCTGACCAGTTTCTGTTGCTCTAATAGATTGTTTCACTATGGGATGGATCTGGGTTATTGATGCCTGGATAAATGTACCATCAGTTAAGGCCCCTATGTTCCTATTTCCTGGCAACACATTTCATTGGCAAAACTGCAATTTCTATATTTTACTGCAGCCTTCTTTGTTCTTAGTGTCCTATTAAAAATTAACTAAATCTGCTACTACTATGTGTTGTTACTTGGCAATGTGAGCTGCTCTCTTCCCCTTATTATAGTAGCGTGCTCATGCATGGTGGGTCAATTTGAGTTAGAAACCTCAGGTTACAGATATTTACGCCAAAAAAAAAAAGTATTCGTCATGTTTCACAATGTAAATGTAAAGATCTGGCAGCCAGCAGTATTTGACCCCTAAAAAACAAATCATAAAATTGACTGGAGATGCGGGGTATCGATCCCCGTACCTCTCGCATGCTAAGCGAGCGCTCTACCATCTGAGCTACATCCCCTAGTTGGTACTTTTGTACCCTCGTATATTTATTAATCAAGTTATGTTGTCAAAATAAGAATTACTAAGACCGGAGGATCTACATAACCAAGTTTGAGGAAGGTCTTTGTTCGAATTACAGGAAGAGAGGGAAACCATTTGGAAGATCTCTGAGAACTGAGTGATGAGAATTTATATTCACAAATATGCAAAACTTCCCCTTATGCTAATCAAAAATGAAAGAAACTACAAAAATGCTTTTAAGCAAAACCAACTAATTTAAGTTTACAAGCAATTTTAATATTTAGTACATAAGTCTTATAAGCCCATGTACAATACCGTGCAAGAAAAACCCACATAGATGTCATAGTGCAGATAATCCCTAGAGTATTGGGAGGGGAAAAAAGGGATTATATGAAAAGATTCGTAAGTCTGTCACCCTAAGATTGGCAAAAACTTCATTTAGTTGAGCGAAAATGCTGGCTATGGGGTTCGAACCCATGCGCACTTATGTGCAGAAGATCTTAAGTCTTCCCCCTTAACCTCTCGGGCAAACCAGCTTATGCAGTCATCGTCTCGTAGTATGTTATAAGTAGTAAAAATTCTGTCCAAATTTTGACAAAAATATATATTGTAGGAATAAAAATAAAAACATTTTCTTTATAACAACATTGAAAACTATATTTGCTGCTCATATTCACTGGAATGGAAATAATATAGGAGATTTTCTAGCTTGTTATTTATGTTATGCTCTTATTTGGACTACAAATTGAACTGCAAAATTTAACCCGTTTGACATGATACATTGAGGTACGTTGAAGATGAGTATTAAATATTGCATAAAAGTAGCCAAGAATGAAGGAAATTGAGGGATGATGTTCAAAAGACTCATACTGTCCGGAACCAATTAGGTAAAATTGGACAAAGAGATCGAAAATAAGTCAAAAAAAAAAGAGTATCGAAATATGTATAACGCCACACTATGTGGCGTTATACATTAACGGTAACTGTGTTGTTAATGTATAGCGCCACACTATGTGGCGCTATATACTTTTTTTCTGACAGGCGGGGTACAACGCCACTATATCTGGCGCTATACACTTAAAATAATATAAGGTTGCTGGCCCACTGGTTGAAAGGTAGATGTGAAGTGGGTTTTGTTCTTGAGATACAAGGTTCAAACCCCTACATCAACATTTTTTATATTTTCCTATTTCCTTTTTATTTTTTGTTTCTTTTCATTATTTGGTTTACGTGTTTAGATATAAATATTTTAATAGAGAAGCCATTTATTATTTCTTTAAAAAATAACTAATACTTTTAATAGTTGTTATTTTGTGTTATACGTAAAACAAAATTATTTTTTTTTTCTTTTTTTTTCAAATTAGAATTATAAGTTTTATTTTCAAATTAGTTAAAATAGTTAAAATATTTATTTATTATTTGTTCAACTTTCCATCTTCGTCCTTTCACGTTTATAAATAGCTTAGCTAAGCAAAAACATGAAGTTTCGTGAAGGACCCATAAAAGCCAATTGAAACTCTTTGTTATTTTTTTTCATGATAATTGCAGTTTATTTTTATGAGATTTTTTTAGTCTGTTGCAAAACAGATTGATACCTTCATATTTAAAAATTAGTGTAACCTTAAATTTCTCAAGTTACTCTTCAAATAATTAATTTATTTTATAGCCTCAAAATATTACAGTATATTTAAGATTACAAAATTTACAAAATAAAAGTTTTAAATTTCGAGGTGTGACCAAACACCTTTCAGGTACTTCTATGTTGAATAGTTAAGCTACCAATTTTTACAATATATAACTATAAATTACTCATATTTTTATTGTCCGGATATTTAAATCAACTTCTACTACAGATAAAATAGCAAATACTTTTGAGATATTTTAATTTCTAAATCTTGTACTGATTAATAACTACATAATCAGATTCTTTTTAAATAGTTTAGCTTTTGAATCTTGTACTAATTTTTAATTACTGAAAATAGAGCAAAATCGTTCTATAATATAGTATAATTAAAGTTAAATTGGTAATTAAAATACGAACTTGAAGCAATAAGAAAGAAATATTAGAAGCTAAATGTATTGATGAGTTGCCATTAATTGTTTTCTTTCATTTGAAAATAAAACTTATAATTCTAATTTGAAAATAAAAGAAAAAAA